>WURT03651408.1:0-19010 GCA_009936505.3 Holothuria glaberrima
ACCAGCCGTTCAGTGATCGGTAATGATTGAAAAAACTCTTGGAGTTAAAACGAAAAACATACTAGTAAACATTTAACCGATTCAACTAAAACATTAGAACGGTGGCTTACCATTCGTTTTTCACTGTAATCTATGTTGGTTTTTTGTTGTTTTTTGTTGTTTTTTGTTGTTTTTTTGTTTTTTATTAAAAAAACGAAAAAGAAACATGAGATATTTTATGAAGTAACTTTTACGTGATGGTTGGTTAGGTCATATTTCTAATTTCTATTAACAGGATTTTTCACTTTAAGTTCATAAATTTTACGCAGGGCTTTACTTCACACTAACTTCTACGACAGCATTATGGAGGCTCGAGTACATAATTCCCTTCCTCGTTACTCATAACGTTATGGGTGAGCATCCCCTTATCTCTTCAACACAGATATCACCATAATGGCCGTCTAAATACAAAATGGCCAAGTCAAAAAAAGCTTTACGCAGTACGAGTCCTGCAAATAAGGTTAGATATTTATTTAACCATTTTATGAATATGAGGTGGAGGACACCTTGTCCGTCAAATGTTAGCCTACATGTTCTAGAATCGCATAAATACAATACTACGTTGAGACAGGAAAAGTGTGAATCAAATGATTTTTCCTTAAAGGCAATAGTCAGTCGCCCCAGAATATGCCCTGAAAAATCAGCAAACTCTTGCAAATCTCCACCTTTTGCATTACAAGCACCTTTGAAGATGTTTTGAACATAACAATTACAATCAATAGGTAAATCAAGGAGAAATTCTCCTTGAATTTCACAATTCACTAACAAGCATAATGTCACATGATCAAAATAGGCCATTCAGAACTAGAGTGACGGGACACACTGGCTCTGATTGGAGTGATTGCATTTTCCCTTTATACAATAGCTTACCTCTTGCATATTCAAGAAATCAAGAACCAATGGCATTATCCCGATCACCCTTTTATCCACAGCTGCCGCAAGCCAAGTTGCCCATCCTCTCTGAATATTGTGCAGAGAAACATAGAAGCTAATATTGTACCAGAGTTTAAAAACGATTGCAATGTGCATTACATCCAATAATATCAATGCTTTACATCGACACATATTCTTCCACCATCTGTTGTCAATGAATTTGTCATATCCATCGAAACCGTAAAATGGTCGTTACTTCATTGTGTCATGCAGTGCTAATTTTCCTTTATCCACAACGTGACATTTACACATACAGATGTTAGGCAGCACACTTGTTATTGCCTGACTATAGCTCCAGTCATCGTTTACAGGTGTCGGCTTTCAGTTTGGTTGTCATCGTCATCGTCATTGTCATCATCACCATCATTGTCATCATCCTTGAAATCAACATTATCATTGTCAGGGCCTTGAGGGGAAGCGGTTTTACGACGCTAAGCGACCACAAATTTGGAGGAAGCATATGGCTCATGAATTTCAACTTCACGTCGGGTGGCGGCCAACAATTTATATCAAATTTCAATTATTTCAGACCAGTTCGGATGGGAAAACCGCAGATTTCCTTGGATGAAAAACCCACCTTACTTTGACCCGGCCGGGATTCGAACCCCGAACCTCCCTGCTGCTTAGTTTATCACTTCAAATGCCACCGCCCTTATCCACTGGACCACAGCACCGGTCATAGTCATTGCCATCTCATCATCAGTGTCTTTATTATGATTACTGCCATGTTCTTATTATCGTCACTATCATCATCAGTATTATTATCATCATCGATGAAATCAACATTATCATTACCATTGCCATTGTAATTATTAATGTCATTGTCATGAGTACCGTCATGTTCATATTGTCACCACTGTCACCATCAGCCTCATATACCCTTGTCCAAATAGCACTTGCAAATTATTGTGGGATAGGGTTTTGTCTGCGTCGTTTTTGACCACAGTAAAACGCATTTGACAAAAACGACGCATATCAAAACTATCCCACAATCCTTTGCAGTTGCTATTTGGAAAAGGGCCTATTGTCATCATCCTTGAAATCAACATTATCGTTGTCATTGTCAGTTTCACTGTTGTCGACATCGTCATTGACAGAGTCATTGTCAGGCGCGTAGTAGCTTGGGAGGCATGGGTCTCAGATGCTTGTTAGGCCTCCAAAATGTGTTTGTATCCTAAAAATGTGTAGTAATTAAGAAAAATAAATGTGTAAAAACACATTTCGCTCACGTATGAAATCAACGAATAATTTGTTAACATAAATACAGTTAAAACGATGAAAAATAAAACACCAGATTGCATCCAAGGACACCTAACCATTCATAATTTTCTCAAACAGGACGGGGATACCGCGCCCCTTATACTCCCAAGGAAGGCGATCAGTGCCGTGATCCCCATTTGCTACCTATAGGCAGCCCTAAAAATTTCATCCTGGCTACGCCCCTTGTCATTGTCTCCACCGTTGTCATTAGCGACGACATGGTTTTCATCATTATAATGTTGGCTAATGGGTCCAAGATATAATGCTTTGTTCATCCCACACCTGATGATTTGTTGTGTTTTGGTTTCGTTTTTTCATCAACGACATGAATAGTAAAGGACAACGTCGTGTGACGATGTAAAATTCGGCAGGGACAGAAATGTATTCCCTCAGTACCATACTGTTTGGCAATAACCTTTCTTAGTAACCTTAGATATCACATATTGTAATAATTATTGAATTATTTCTGAGATATTAAGAACGTTAGTGAATATTTCTCTGGGTTAACCTTATTCCTTCATAAGAATGTCGCCCAACTACCTAATTTTGAAATTGCTCCTGTTCTTTACAAGAACGGCTGTGAAACGAAAATTCCTTTTAACAATGCATCTAATACTGTATTTCGTTTCATATAAAAGCATTCTATCTAAAATTCATTATTTCAGATTTTTATTAACTTTAACTTGTTTTTATCAATTTTTTAAAAGCATTCCTTACCTTTGAAGCCCCGCAAACGAAGAAGCGTTGAATTCTAGAATCAACAAAGTTTGTCACGGTGTCCATAGTTCGAACGACTGACTGGAATAAAGTTTGAGATACCGTTATGTAAAAAAAAAGGAGTAACCATTTACTGATGGACGATAAATTGTCTATGCCGACACTTCTGTTGTTTTATTTGATAATTATTCCTTGATCTTTGAAAAAATATCGCTTAAAATAAATCGTACTGTGGCTATTTTGGGATTTTAGGTGACGACAGATATAAAGAAGATGATAAGCTAAAGAGTAAATTAGAAAAATTTTCTCCACATAGGTAACCTAACAAATGTCCAAAGTAAACGACTTTTAATAAACGTTCTGAGTGCGTTAATAATTACTGCACTTTCAAATCAAGTAAATACAGGTTAAATTTTCTTTCTTATACCAACCTTAAAAAATACATTTTCTTCCTTTGGCACTTTGAACTCGATCTATTGACATTTGACTGATGCTACTGGGCGAGTTCTTTTTTTTTGGGGGGAGGAGGGGTTGAGTTTTTTTTAGGGGGGAGGGGGTTGAGTTATCAACTCTCTTGAGGCCGAACACTGTCACAATGAGTAAACCATAGGCGTAGGAAGCTTTTTCTTGACGGGGGGCTGAACGTTGTTTCGGACCGCAGTCCTGGGGGAGGAATCTAAGTGGAGGGGATTTTCCCTCTTGGAAATTTTGGAATATTTGAGGGTCCTTAGATGCAATTTGGTCAAAACAAATTGGACGAATTTTAGGAAAAATTGCTGCAAAATGTTGACATTTTCACGAAGAAAACAAATAAGGGTTTTCTTCCTCGAGTTGAGGAGGGTGGAAGCATACTTTCGCCCCATCATACTTTTGACGAGGGGCCGTCCCCCAGCTACCTACTTCATCCGCCTATAAAGTAAACTGCTTACAGAATAGGATTTACTATTTATAACATCCTTATCCTCCTCAAAGAATTTGTGAATTTAGAAACTGAATGAATCACTTAAAGGGAGGGCGTAGTCAATAGTTTTGTGAGAGGCACAACGAAATTTCAAAAGCTTTATAAGAGGATATTATATAAAGTTAAATTTACAAATAAGACTTCTACTGACTGAAACCAGGGAGTTGTTGCAAATAACATTTCTGCTTGTGGACAATGTCCGTGCCATCTTACGTGTGGCCAATGTTATGATAAGGGCTCAGCAGTCAATTTTTAATCACTGAAACTGCCGTCTTTCAAATAACGACGTGTCACCTTTAATCTTAATTATCTCTTTTGAACCCTCTTAGACCCAAAGGCGAAGAAATGATGTATTACGTAAATTTTCTGCTCTTGGGAAATACGTGAGCCCCTTTCAATATGTGGTTTGCTTTTTAATTCTAAAATGAAAAAACGCAGTAAAGTGGCGTTAAAAATGTTCGGTGTAACCATGGAAATTAAATTCCTTATTATTCCTGAAAACCCGCCCCCCACCCGGACCAATTCCTGGCTACCCGCCCTAAAGATATTTTCTAAAATCAAAATTCAACGTGGCATAACAACATATGGCTCTTAAAGAGTATGTAGAAATGAAGAATCTAAGGATAATATAGTCAATAGGAACATTTGACTAGATTTGATCATAAATTGACCAACTTCGGTTAAGAATAAACCAATTTGCATCACAATTGAGCCAAGGCTAGTCAAACAGTATACAAGAATTCAAATAGTGGCAGTATTTTCGAACAAATGAGTCGTTTCCCCAGTATTATTGGTAATCATCCCTTCTTGAATTAATCATCTGTTCTTGTATATCCGTAGTATTCCATTCCAACAAAATTGACTTTTCCATTGGTTTCTCCTTTCTCTTTTCCATGCATTCTTTTTCCATTCATATCGAATGTTTGCCCCATCTCATTTACCTGTTTAATCTAAGGAACAAACTATTAAAAATATTACACCCATACCTTGACCATTGGCATCAGCAATACGACCTCGGGCTCGGTGAAATGATCGTCCAGAAAATATTTCAAGGTGTACGCTATTAAGTCATCACTTGACCTGAATGCGTCCTCCGGATCTTCCTTTGAAGGAAACAATATTTTTGCTCATTTGAGGGCATATATGGAGTTGTCTTAACGACGTCTGACCCTTTACATGGGTTTTAGACGTACTGGCCCTCAAGCATTTACACATTTTCTAATAGAGCACAGGAAGACCTTTCAGAAGGGGCAGAATGTATTCGCTCTGAAACGTTTCCTAATTGGCAAAAAATCTAAACATGATTTCAACTGTGTCATGAAAAGGACACTTTTGCCATAAGACCGCCACTCTGTCGGGGGGAGGGGGAATACACTTCCCAATACGCCCTATTCTGAATCACAATGTTATTTACAGTCCTTGTATTGCCCCTTCCGCGCAACAACTGTGACAGACTGCATAACGATTGGAAACATGCTGAGGTCACGAGAAGATCTTCTTTCCACGAGCACGAGGTAGCAAACAAATGTCTACGCCGTCTCTTCTAAGGAACGAAATAGGTTAGGTTTTATCATTCTTTACATTTGATGAATAACGGTTATAAAAATATTAAATTGGTTAAAAAAGGTTTTCCAACGTCTGTAACATAAAAAATAAAACGTAAGCAAACTAATAAACAACCAATAGATAAAAATTCTAGTATTACTGACTTTTTCCCTTGCAAAACATTGTATTACATTTCATGTAAAAAATTATTAAAATTTGTACAAGCTTCATAAAATTTTATGTAGTTTTTGTAGAAATCTATCAATTTTCTAAAGGAAATCTTCAGGAATTACTAAATATTTTCTTTTAATTGTTTTTTAGTATACATGTAAACATCTCTGAAGAATGTCTAGACTTTCCACAACTTTTATAGAACTTAAATTGTTTTGTGAAAGTTATATAAAATTCAAGAACTTCACAGATATATTTTTGGAAAAAAAAATTCTGTTGAAGTTATAAAACTCATTAGAAATTTTGTAGAGATTCTATCTATTAGAGATCTTAATAAAATTTTATATAGAAATTTCCAGAAATTGGTCAAAAGTTCTGTAGTATTGATTTAGAAAGTTTATTTATTTTTTTTTAAGAACACGGTACTAAAAATTTTGCAAGAATTTTAAGAATTCCGTAGACTTTAACAAGGGTTTACTTACGTAGAATTTGATTGGTTGGTTTGGATTCTGCCTTTGCATCGCACACACTCTGTTGGAAAAGTTGATTAACCTGATATTTACTAATTGGCTTTGAGACGACTGAGCTCACTCTTCCTTTTGTTTCTAATTAACTCTTGATTAGGGGATCAATAAGTGATGAGCTCAGTCAAGACGAATATAAAATTAATACTTTCTTTGCAAATTGTAAATGTATAGTCTACCCCATAAATGAGGCTGTTTGTAAATACATCTTGATATCATATTATTTGAATTGACAACCACACACATGACCTCATACTTTTAAATGATTAAGACAGAAACATAATAGGCATCATGTAGAAGAGTCATTTTCTCTGATAGGAGCATGGTTGAGTTCACTAAACAATGCAGATGAAGACACTGATGGTCCTCCTCACGTTGAAAACAGGACAGAGAAGAGAGGGGTCGACCCATCAAAATGGTTCATACATCCCCGTATACGTACAAGCACAGGAATGTCTTTATACGTGTCTAGCAACCGTTCGCAATGATGTGCACGTATCCGTACACGGAACCGTCGGTGGGTATATCTGTCTGAGTTTGCCTGGGTGCCATGTATTTGACAAAAAGTGCACGCGAAGCACATCAAAACAAATATAAAACTTTAAACATCTAGTGATGACAGAATTTTCACGACATTTTTTGCTTATGTGATACAATGATGATCTTTTTCCCATGTATAACATATTGTTGTGAAAAGAAACAATAAATGAAATGAAATTGTCCTATCGTATCCACGAATGTCGGTAAATATCACGTGTTAACCGGTATTGAGGAACGACGAACTGAAATGTATTCTTTCTCCCAAGCCAATCTGTTGTGGGTCCTTCCCCTATCTTCCGCGATCTCTGCCCTTGGATCATGGGGAAGGAAATCTTAAAGAAGTTGAGAGTGGACACTTTTGGAGTGGTACAAATCAAGTACTCCATTTCCAGCTGTGATAGGTACTATCAGTGTACTAACGGTATTTTGAATGAAGTCCGTAACCTCAGTTCACCCAATTATCAATTTTGTGCTTTCTGGTGAATCGATAGGTCAGCAACCAAATGGTGTGTTGTATTCGGAATTTGTATTATTTCAACGATGTAAACTTAAGACTAAAGACAGTCTGTCGTTTTATCAGTATTACAAAATATCAGTGCCAATCTTAAAAGGTATTTCTAATGCGTATACTTCTATAACTATGTTAACAACATTTTGAAATGTTTGAGCATGCCATTATTTTACAGTAACCTTTTATGCAGGTGAAAAATCTTGACAGACTACTTTCCATTAACTTAGAGATTATTTCAATACAAGAAAGGTAATTTAATTCGTAATATGTAAAATTATCCTTTACTTACATCCCAGTTCTCACCGAAGTTTCGCTCACCAGTAGAAACTCAGGGTCTCTGAAAGGATCTCTGGGACTAGAGAAGTACGATATACATATTATTTTTCTCTTCTTATGAAAATGATAAACCGAATGCAAAGGCCACGTACTTAGTTATCATTAAAACACAACTGAAGAGTTCTACAGTAACCGACAACTTTTTTATAACTTCTGCAAGTATGTAGGTATTTCAAAATATTTCAAATGAAGGCTACCGTAAAAATTTAGAATTGCCTGCAGATAAGGCTCCCGTTAGATTGAAATACATGTTATCTTCGTTTAGTTTCAATTCAAATGCTTGTCTAAAACCTCAACTACTATTTATAATTTTAAGCGTACGAGGCGGTGGAGAGGGGTTTAAGCTGCGGCCCCCATCGGAGAAAGAATTTACAAATTTCGAGTAGCCTGCATATCTGCTAGTTTGTGGGCATAAGCGTTCAATCCTCCTTCCCAAGTCAGAGAGGTTCCGTACGCTTATCAGTGTCTTGATTATTATTGGGTAATTTCCCGTCTGGGCTAATACCTTCTCGAATGATCTCCATGTATAATAAAACATACTAATTTAATTTTCACTTGAATACTTTTCATGATATCCATCCTTACAAGTGCAAATTTTCAACAAAACTCAAAAACTACTGACGAAGTCTTGAACGGGCAACTCTTGTCGCCTTTTTGTTGCCAAAATATTACTGAGGTAAACTTTAGGTAGATGTACACAGGGAGCTGCCACTCTAACTTAACCTTATTTTTACCTGCTCAACCCAAGCTGTTTCTTAATGCTACTATGCTAGAGAAAGTAGACTTTCTTCTTCGTTTTTAGATAGCGTCTTTGTAACGAAGATTGAGTGTAAAAAGTTACTCTTTAAAGTAAAATGTTGCGTTTAAAGTTCATCAATATGGCACCGAAAAATAGCTTTTGTCATATCCTAAATCACTCATTCGTACAAACTCTAGCAATAGCTTTTCTTTCAACAAACATTACACATAATAAAAATTACAATTATTGCATCATTTGACAATTCTTAAGTATGGGTGAACAAACCGATCGTCAGGTATAAAACTGTTGATTTCATTCTTTAAATCCTTAGTGTCTTGAAAATAAAATTAACCAAATATTAAAAACTTAAAATAAATTATTTTAAACGTATGACGATCATACTGTATGTATCCCAGACGCAATATTTCACTTCAACCCTTAAATCGGTTTCTCATAACGTACTGTCTCCTTTGGTGTACGACTTACATATGGAGGTTTCTAAAATGAGACGTTACTGCGATAAAAGTCTTAGGTTTTAAAGTGAGGATAAGTCTTACTCGTCATCGTTATCCCCACCAGTGACGTATATGCATCCAACATCTCTATAGACGACCTCGTCTGGAATAATGACGGTCAGGAAATGCCACCACGCTGTATGACTAACTTTGTTGGCTATTTAATGTAGAAAGAGGAAATAATAACCCTTAGTGCGTGTTGCTCTTTTTAAAGTTTATTCTGTGTTTATAAATAATGCCTTTAACGACGTTAATTATTTCAAATCTAAGCCTTATAATTTTAAGCAATAACGTCGTCTCATTAAGAATGAAAGACCTTACCGAAGTTGGAGCCTGTTCAAACAAAACGTTTGGTTTTGTGTCACACAGGTTAAGTAAAGTACATCCTGTTGATCTGTCGGGTAACATTAATTGCCCAAATGTGTAAGAAGTACCGTATATGAAATAATATCCAGCATTGGTTATTAGTTATTACAGTTTTCCATATATTTCCTGGTTAAAGTTACTAGGAGATCATGTTCATATTTAATCAGGAAATTGTCAAATTTGACCAAGATGTTGTAAAGAGTCATTACTTTAACCAGAAAAATGTTTCTCTGACCCGGATTTCGCGCTCACTTTCAACCAGGAAATGTACGGACAACTATTGACCCCTATCCTGGTTAAATTTAACCAGGATGCTTTCAGAGGGTATTCTCAGTACTTAAAGAGAATTAGGTAGCATTAGATAAAGTAAGGGTATAAAGGTCATTCAAAGTCAATTGAGCTAAAGTAATTGTAGGAAAGTTATAAACAGAACACCTGACCATGTAGGTAAGGTTAAGTAAGATTCATCTAGCTAAATGGGACCTGGTGTAAATAAAAGCATTTATGTCAAATGCGATGATCGTTGACAAACACTGTCTCTTGTTTCCAAATACTCGCAAAAGAAGGTTAGTTTATTTGTTGTAGAGTGGAAAAATCGATCGCTTGCTGGGTGGTTGTCGATTTCTGCAAATTAAACATGAACTTTGCATTGCAGTGTGCATGCTGTTTATCGGATTTCACAAAAAAATTGAAATGCAGAAACTTGAGGTCTTCTAAACTTGTTTGATATGTGCGATGTTATTTTATGTTATCGCGATGTTATTCGCATTCAACCCTTTATTAGATCCTAGCTCGCAATGTTAAAGAGAAAAGCCGTTCCCCCAATTTGAATGAGTATGCCCCGTCATCCTATTTCAGGACTGGCTCTTTATCAATCATGTGACAATATGTTTGTTACTCATTTGTTAAATTCATGCAGAAAATTCCTTGGTTTACCTTTAATATTCAATGTTTGTATATAGAAACATAATAAAAGATACTTGTGAGCGAAATAAGAGGAGAATTGTTAGATGAAGCAAACTTTTGAAAATATACTTGGGGCGATTGTCATCTCCCTTTAAGCTTTAGAGGAGGGCCAGTGTATGTGATAGTTTCCTGCGTGGACGGAGGAAGTCGTGTACCTACTAACAAACAACTAGGTATTGTACAAGTGATCGTGCCGCTATCCTTTCAGTTTACTGTACCTTCTTTATAGTAAAACTAATTTTCAGAGTAAGTAATTTGTTAGTTAGATGAGGTTTTATGGCTTACTTTGTAACCAAATGGTTTAAGGCGGGCCGGCCATGACCTTTTTCCAGTTGTGGCTCACTGGTTTGTTTTCCCTACTCAATTGCTCATGCTGAGCACCAAGCACATTGGCAGTAGGTTCCATTTTTAAAGTCTTTGGTATGACCCGGCCAGGATTCGAACCCACGACCTTCCGGCTGCAAGTCGAATGCTCTAACCATTGACCATGCACTCGGACATTTAGAGTTAGTAACATTATCCGTAGTGGTTATCAACTGTCATTAGATCGTGCCAAAGGACAGTGTGATCTGTATCTTTACCAAACAATTGGCACAATCCAAATGCTTGAAAATCCGTGAATTGAGCTTACCTCAATTGCTCATAGTAAACATGGTATACATAGGCTTAGACGGCTGTTCTAAAATGAAAGCTGAATATTTTAAGACGCTCGTATCAGGGGAGGATCCAGTAGCGTGTTTAAAGGGGGAGGTAAGGAGAAAAGGCCCCACCTATAGCCGGGGATAATCTCTCAGTAGGGGGTTTTAAGGTAAGAAAGGTTGAAGAGACAATAGAAGCACTCTAAACTTAGAATTATACAACCGAGTGGCCTAATATTATTTTTGTCGTCAACTCTATAACTTTTCCGTACAGTATTGAAAAAAAAAACAATTCCTCTTCCCGGCCAGTAAATCATCACTCAGTGTCGTTATCCGACCAGGAACCCAGATACCATTAACTTTCTTTCGCGCTTCACGTGGATTTATTCTGCTGGTAATAGCAATCTTTAAAGTCAGGTTAGGTAGGTTACTGGATGAAACAAAGCACAACTGTGGTGAAATATTGGTCAAGATGGTGGAAAATACGTTTTCTTGTATTATGGGTCTCGTTTATGATACCAAATATCTTCCATAGAGGGGTTTTGTGCATGGAAGTCTCGTCGAATTGATTAATCTTTTCCTCTCATCCCTGACTGTGTTGGCGGCCTCTAATGTGCCCCTAAAATTGAGTCTGTACTAACCTCAGTCCACGTCCACCCTCGGGGTGAAAATTTCACGGAACAGCAACAAGTAGAGATCTTTTAACGAAAGGAATAAAAGACCACACTCTGCAGAGTCTAGGTAGACGTACAACTGTAGAAGCATTTTTGCTTTTTTGTAAAATGCAATTTTTGCAATCTTGAGATTTGGAGATGCAAGTTTTTTCTCCCAATAGTTGGTGATGAAAGCTTTGTTGGCTACATAGTTTGTTGACTTTGCAAAGCCTTTTTAGGCAAATTCATTAACCCTCCCGTCCGTGCCTTTGCAGAAAATCTCACAAAAGTTGTGCTTAATCACTAATCTGTGCCTATCCTGAGATCCACGGCCGCGTAGTGAGGGGGAGAAAACCATCTCACTGAATAGCAAGAACTAAAGGTCTTACAATAGAGGGAGTAAAATATCTCCAAACAGACTCTGCAGAGTCTACATAGTTTGAAGAATGTCACTGAAGAGCTGCATTGACAAATTCGTCATTAATGGCTTAGACTACAGTTTCCTATAACCTGGGGTATTGGGATGCCAAATATTCTCTCATACTGGAGACCCACACATGATATTGGACACATTTCAATCACTTGCGTTTTGGAGTGGGGATAAACTCGTGTTTTGGAGTGGGGATTCCTGCAATCTAGGGTATGCAGAATGCCAAATTTTCTGACTCCAGTCCTAACATCGGTCAGGCTGAGGTCAGATTTAGTACTTACAGACCCCCCCTTTAAAACCACCACTATGACAAATTTCTGAGCCCACCAGCATATAAGGATTATGGTCAGTCATTTTGCTGAAAGGAATACTAGCAAAATGTATCAAAGGTTTGTACTGAATGGACCCGTCGATGAGATGGAATGAGATTTAATTGTAGAGTAATAACAAAGCAGTAATCCATCCATAAGTATGATTAACAGAAAAATGTCCCGAAAGTCGTTGGAATGTTTCTTGAATTTAGGGAATCTATCGTTTAAATGCAACTCTGCAGGAGCGACTTCATTTTCTATTAATTATGACCGGTCATTTCAGCATATTTTTTGTCTACAAAAACTTTTTCCAATCAGATTCTTCTGAAAATGTTTAGAGTCGTAGATATACCAGCAAGAACATAACATAAATATATAATACAAGAGGATGTGGAGTTGTTTTTCTGATAATTTTATGCACCCTTAATTGTTTCCCTTTATTAGAAAAGAAGCTAGATCATATAACATCGACTACAGGCGCGGATCCAGGGGCAAGGGGGGCAGTTGCTCCTCATGACCACTCTGGAGCCCCCCGTATGCAAGAAAATGCTCCCTCCGTGTCCTAAGAAATTAAGTAAAAACTACCACTTGCTTGTTTCCAATATTGTTATATTGATCTCACATTTCCTTGTCAGATTTACATCAAGCAACAACATTGTCATTTGTGTTAATCTGTGTGCAAGTACGTGGGTCCAAACGTAGGCTTTGAACAGCGCCCCACGAAATTTTGTGCTGAAAACCACATTTTTTAGCGTAGCCGAATGATCTTAGTTACTTGTGGTCAGCGGTATATATTATGAGATGACAAACTTCTCTGTGCACACACTACCTGACTACCTGGCCCCACTGTTTAATATATGAACAAGCGCCCATCGCACGCGTGTGTTAGACCTGTAACAAATGTCACTACACTAACACAACACTGTTTGTCACGTATGTTCAGCTAGCTTCCGTATCGTATATCGCAGATCGAAAAGCTAGACCAGCCTAACCTAGATTGACATTTTAGTAAGGCAGTGCCATACTGCGGAAAATAAAATCACCTGCTGGATTCTCATGATATAAAAAGGTGGGCCTATTTTTATTGTAGTGCGCTTGCGCGCTACAATCTTGGCGTTACACGACAGGCAGGCTTACCTACATGACTGAACGTTGAAACTGGAAGTTCCACACTGTTTCGGTCCGTTTTTACTTTCGGTACTATCACTGTGCAGGCAACTAATGTTAAGCCTGTCCATGATTTTTTACCGCTTTCTTGCACACATTTTAAATTAGTCCCGACGAAAGACCTCGTTCATAAATAGAAACAGCTTGTAATATAGAGTAAAATGTTTCTGATTGATGAAATGCCGAAAGTCTTTATTTCAGAAAGAAATTTTAGTTGAACTGAATTTGCACTTGCTTTCTCATTAATACAATAAGAATACATAACTTGAAATTCGCAAACGAAGTAATCAGCGGATGAATTTATCGTAAAGTTTAATGTGATGCGAGCTGGATGCGGGCGGCGTATTAAAAAATTTTCTAACTTGCACATGCAGAGTAGTTTATATATTTTTAAATTGGTCCAATTGTGCGTGAGAAGTTTAAATTATGACCAATGATGAAGAAGCGATTCTCTTGCGCGTCCGAAATGACCGCGATTTTTTTTTTTTTTTTTTTTTTGCACTTTGAAAAAGATATGATCAGCTATAAGTATCACTGGAGTTACAGAAGGCGAGTCGAGTAGCGTCAATTGCAGCAGGCCGTAGGCGGGACGAGCCGACCGGGAGCTGGCAAAATGCCTGTTCGATTTAGCAACAAAGTATTTTTACGCGGGTAATTTTCGAGAGCATAATTCGGGATGCTGAGTGTATTAAATCGCCAAAAATTACGGCATTGAGTTTTGGAGGGAAATTTGGGGATCTTCTTTCCACCGTCGTCAATGTAAAATGATTGAACTCACGTCCATCGTTAAAACAACACTACAGTATGTGTGAGTAGGCCTACTCATGTGCAGTTGCACCTGGTCAGGTAAGGGTTTTTACGGCGGCTCGAAATGAAGGATCAACTTATACTTAGTTGCTACAATATCGTTCATGATGGCGGCCAAGACATTGTACTAGGCTATTGTATTTGGCTCTCGTGCGTGCAGATAGTTCAGACCCGACTCTTGGCAGTACTTAACCCCCCACCCCACCCCAACGATTTACGCATAGCCTATTAATAAAAACTTTTGCTTATTCAAAAATACAAAAAAAAATGCAATTTTTGGACTTCATTTGAAACCATCTGAATTTGTAACACAAGCAGAATTAAGCCCTTAGAGTGACAAAACAGGGACACTATTTCCGCTCACTACAATGAAATGCATTTGCAAGCAAATACAGTCGTTCTAGTTTATATTTGGGATTGGAATACATACATTCGGGGGGCACCACAGGGGGCAGGGAGGGCGACCGCCCCTTTTCATTTGCAAGAAAAAGGGAAAAGAGAAGGAAAAGAACGGTGAGAAGAAAAAAGGAGAAAATGAAAGAAAAGAAAAAGAGGGAGCGAAAGAGAAAGAAGAAGAGAAGAGGAGGGGTGGGATAGGCCAATATCTGATAGATATACTCAATCCAGAGCTTGCAGGAGGCCCTATTCCGCTGTTTGCAGCCTTTAGATACCCTTTTATAATGCACAAATGGAGGAAGGAAAATTTTCGTAATAGTTTAAGAATGTTTCTGTGGACTCCACACACGTATTTTTGCGTAAAATCTTTCCCCGAATAGAAGGCATAAAGTATCCAAAAGGAAGGCTCCAGGAGGTTTGTTGACAACATACCCTTCTCTTAGACAAAAAAATTTCCCTCCTCTTTCACCCAACCACAAGTTAGATATCACTAAATTAGAAACATTTTCCAGCCATATATGATTAGTTCCAAAAATATCTCAAAAACAGCACAATTTTGCATTTAAGCAACTTTGAATTAACAAAAATTTCTCAAAAGGAGGGGGTGGACACCCCCTCGCCTTTGACACCTCCCTCAGCACGACCCACTTTCACCCGACCAAAAATTAGAATTCACTAAATTATGGACATTTCCAGCCATTTATGATCAGTTTAACAAATATACCAACGACAGCACCATTTTGCATCTAAGCAACCTTAAATTAACAAAAATTTCTCAAAGGGGAGGGGTACCCCTCCCCTTAGAACCTTCCCCCAGGACAACGATCACTCCCCCCATACTTTGCTCTCTGGCACAGCCCCTCCTTAAATTGGCGGTTGCCTTTGTAACTCCATCCGGCTCCTTTAGACTCTGGCGCCCACCTGATCGACTGCCCCCATCTTTGTTGGGCTGGATCCACCCTTGATCGACTAAACACCTAAAATATTTCACTAATAGTAAAGACGTGCCCGAGTTTGAGGTTTGTTCAGGAGGTCTCAATGATCACGTAATGATTCCCTGGCCTGATGTTGGTGTTTTATCTTTGGGAAAAGGTAAATTTTCTCTTCCTCCTTCACCTGAGAGGTAAACTATGTCACCTTAGGAGTTGGGGAGTAGCAAGAAATCCAGCTCAATTTGCTTCCTCCAATGAATGTTCTTCATCCATCCACACTTCTATCTTCTACTCTTAGATTACGCTACCCTGTAGGGAAATGTGACAGTTGCCTTAATTGAAAAGCTTTAGTGTAGCAATGTAGTGGAGTTGTAAACACTCACGTGACAACCAAGTTTGTGACGTCATGTTAAGAATAAACACGGTGTAGGTCCCATCTCTGTCTCTTTGAGTGTACTCCGGTAGTACGGTATATGTATATGATGGATCCTGCGTGTTGACGTACTTCTCTAGTTCGGATATACTGTCTTGCACCGAATCGTTCCAACGACCCTTTCCTTGCGTACTTCGATGGATAACAATCGCCAACGTCGTAAAAAGAGCAGCAACAAATAGTGCCACAAGAAGTGAAATAAAAACAGTAACCTTTTTCATCCTGACGTAGACTTCCAGTCGTATTCAAAATGTGGCGGTGAAGCAATTGCTTCAATAATGGTGATTAGGTCAGTGCCTACGGATGCAGTAGAGCAGGCACTGTACTAGTTGTTGTGTGGAAGATGTACTTTGATTTAAAACAAAGAGCAAACTGGAATTACAAACAAAATTCAAACACATAACGGTCTTCTTACTCCTTGATCAGAATAGATTAGAATGATTGTAATTCATTAATCAGGCTTAAATGGGTAACAAAACTACGCACTAGATACTGATACCAAGAAGTGTTCAAGTGATCTGGTGACTTTGAAGAGCTTCTAATCCCTTCTCAACTGATAGCAAAGAGATACTGCAGATTTGAGGGTTGTGCATTTAGGCTACTGAGCGAAGAGGTTTTATCAGTAAAAGATGTCTTAAAGGGGAGGTTTCTAAAAACACTTAATGTGATAAGTAAATATTGGAATACGTATGCAATGTGCACGGCATCTGAAAATATAAGTAATTAGATCAAATGACCAACTCGTCATCAAAACACAGTTCGTTTCATTTAGTTTCGTTGACTGTAGTTTGATGATGCGCTCTTCACAATATTAGACGATGTTTAAGTTATGTTGACATGCCACTAAAAGAGCTGTTTTTTCTTAGCAGATAAAGAATAAAATCCTTCAATGAAAGATCCGTTGGAATAATTTCAATATATGTTACCGTTCTCAAGATATACCTCCTTGAAGTTTGATGGTTTCTGAAAAAAACTTATTGCCTTTGTATTAAACAAAATTGATGCAGAGTGTTGCACAGTGTTCAGGTTTCTTTTATTAATTCTATATAAATTATCCCTTAATTACTGATCAGATAGTTTACAGTTTGGTGAGTGATATCAATATATTTCAAGGACACAATTTTAACCTCTATGATAAATCCCTCAGGGACTACCAATGCTTTAAATGGCCGCTGCAAAACCAAAGGTTTGCCCCTCTTTCGACATGACAAAATTTGCATGTATAGTTCATGTTTGTTCATGGTACAAGTGTGAAATAGAAATTAGTCTGTAAAATGGTCAATGTTTGATCGATTTTGATGGAAATTGCAGCTGTATTCTGAATTTCTACTGCTATTTACATCAAATATCCAACTATTTAATTTGCATGTCACCAGACCTTTGACGGTCAAAATACAGACTACATAGATGAATAAAAGATATTGTTTCAGCAAAATATTTACCCAATAGCAAACTCCAAACTTCAATGCTAATATACCATTCCCAAAATATGATATGTTAGGAATGTGGATTTTGATTCAAAGAACTTGTAGTGAGGTTGACTGAGCACTGGCTGCATGTATTTTTCCATGGCTATATGTTCTCATTAATAAGACCCATGTTATTACTATTGGATTGGTATAGCTTATATCACACTTAGTCCTAGATCGCTTCGACCTTGCCTTTAGACGTTTTCGTTACATGAGCTATTCATTTTGAGGTCACGAAGATATAATCCTTCTCGGTGATCTCGCTATTTGCCTAAAAGCTAAGAGGAATACATTTCCTAGCAACGTGTTCAAATGTAAATGATAAGATAAAAGTGCACTCACAATCATGTGGTTCACAAATGCTTACCGTTCAAAATGTCTGCGTTCTTCATCAAAGCCAAGACGATATCACAACATCGTTTAATGTGTCGTGCATGGAGCATTTTGAGGTTATTTGGACCACGGACTTATAATACATGGACAAAGGATCACGTGACCAATACGGTCGCCACCGTTCGAACGAATATAGGCTTACCAAGATGTCCGCCGGGCTTACTGTAATTTGCCCAATTTGATGATGAATTTGCAACATTTTAGAAAAAATATAAACATGAATGGAAGAACACTATCACAGTCCTTCATTTTATTTGTTGAATTTGACCTGAGCTTGCATTCATTTGAAAATATTACAAGTTTCTCACACAATCTGTAAATACTGTGCCACTTAAGCAAGTCCAAACTTTAACACACAAGGCTGTAGCAGGCAGCCATATTGGTAAGCCTACTCGTGTACGTACGGTGTCGACAACTTACGCATAGCACGTTATTCCTATATGCTCTGTCCATATATAAGAAATCCGTGATTTGGACCCAAACAGTGTGAATAAGACAGGGCGCCCTGATCATGATACCATGTTGGTAGCTTGCCCAGAAAATTTTTACTGTCAGAGATATCCTGGTCGACTCTACGAAGTCAAATAAAAACTCTGAGAAAGAGTGTGTTCACCCTGTGTAGGACATGCACATGATTCCGAGGGAGAGAGCATCATTTTTTTCAGCCTATTCTTCTTGATGAAGGAATAAAACCTGAAGACACACTAATTGTAAACAGACTTTTGGAGTGTCCCATCTACGAGACACCGTTTGACACGGAAGATGGGCACCTGTCCCGATATGCGGTCGCTGCTAGTGCAATCAAGGTAAAGGGTATGAAAATGAACACCCCCTCCTGAAATATATATATATATATACATATGTGTGTGGGTGTGCATATATATATATATATATATGTTGATAGATATAGATAGATGCATATATCAATAGCAGGTGAAAGAGTGCTCGATGCGTAACCAGAACTTTGTATAAATAAATACAATATACGCCCAGTTTATGGACTTATAGCTGCAACTACGAGTTTCAAGCGATCTTTGCAATCGTCAGGCAGCAAGTGATTCGAAGCGAAGCTTGTATATGTATATATATATATATATATATGTGTGTGTGTGTGTGTTTGGGTGTGTTTACATATATATATATATATATATATATATATAGGTAGATAGACTTTATGAATGAGTCAGTCAACGCTGTATTAAATAGTCGCTTAAAGACTATTTGAGGAAAATGGCCTAAGGTCATCTTTGAGCGACTA
>WURT03651419.1:0-19009 GCA_009936505.3 Holothuria glaberrima
TGGAGTTTGGAAAATGAATTTCACAGCAATTTGTATGTTTTTTTTTCAGTAATATTTACTAGAAAATTTTTTATTAGGTATATAAATCCATTCCAACCAGTCACCGTAAATGGTTAAGTTAAAGGTTAGAATTAATGTGAGTATGTGCATGTATGCTGTGGCACTGAAAGGCACATTTTTTATACGCAACAGTTGTGAGTATAAATTTGTACTTGTACTGTGCCCATGGAGCATGCAGACTATTAAGTATCAATGATGTGAAGTACTTAACATATTGTAGCAAATGATGTGTACAGTACTTGTGCCCACTCTAGCTGGGATCTTCAAAGTGGGACCTATTGTGGAACATCCTGTGAGAGAAGTTTGTCCTGTGTCCTTAGTTTAATTTCATGGGTGGAGGTTTCTCGTGGAAGAGGGGGTTTTTGTAAACAGAAAGAGGGTGACAAGAAACTCGTTGATCATTTACTTGTACAGAAATTTTGTCGTTTGTTGGTGTGATTGAGTACCTTTAAAAGTAACGAGATTTTCTTCTTCTCGAAATGCTTTTGAGTTAGATTGAGTTGTACTTGTATCAAAAGTCAAGCTAAGTTGATTGTGAATGGATTTTGTATAAATGAGTCACATATTCCACTTGAGTAGTACGTAATATTTCCAATTATCTGTAATTGTATTTGTGATTGTTATGAGAGAAGTTTTGATTGTGAGCACTCAAATCCAATTCAGATAATCAGTGATCTATAGGGTTTGGAAATTGACATACAAAGTACACAGGTATTTGATTTGCTTCCACAGTTGCAATAATTGTATTAAAATACCCTTTTAAGCCCCTGGTTGCATTCATCTTGAGCTCAGTATGTTTAGTTAGTTGTTGTAGGCGGATGGAATCTATGTGAAGGTGAAGTTGTATTTGTGTATGCGTGTATTTTTAGGTTGCACCTTGCTTGTGAACATAATATCTCAAGAAGGGTAACCTTAAAGGTTTATGGACATTTATAAGCTGTTTCACTCAAGAATGGTAGTTTAAGCTTCCCTGATGAAAAAGCAGAATTATTTAAATACCTCACCATTTTCAAGATGTACCTTTTCAAAGTTTGACCATTTCTGAGATTTCTAATTAACTATGCAAAAATTGGGATGTGGAGTACTGTTGCATACTGTATGGTCTAATTCCTTTGTTTAATTATTTATAAATTATCTGACAATTACTTTCTTGTAAGTAAAATGTGGACTTTTTCAAAGTTGTCTATAGCTTCTTCGAAAATAAACCCCTCAGGACATATCAACATTAAAACTGTTGTTGGAATAGGGGTTGAACAAAGGATAACATTAGGTTTATCTCATGAGTCCCTCTTCCTATGTCACAAGTTTGCATAAATACTTATGTTTATTCATGATGTAAGTGCAAAAACAGTAATTTGTCATGATAGATGGTCGATATCTAATGGATTGTGAAGAGAATTAATTGGGACATTTTTAATGCTCTCTATCAAACAGGCATGTATCACATTAACATGTCAACAAATCTTAAGGCGTCTCAGACTTGATTTATGGATATCCCTTATTGAGTAAGTGAGTCCTATTTTTTTTTTTTTTTTTGGTTTTGGGTTTTTGTGAAACTCAAAGGTTACTTTGTATAATAAGAGCTGGTCAAACTAACAAACTTGTGCACATGAAATCTGAAGATCATTTTGATGAATCTCATGTTGTTGAGAACCTTGCAATTTTCTGCTTGTAAACAATATCTAAAGATGGGTAACCTTAAGGGATGCCATATAATACTTGGCATGTGGATATGCCATATTGAGTAGATGATCCTTATTGTTGAGGGGTCAAAGTTCATTCTGGGTCACCATATGTAAAACTGATTAACATCATTCGAAAAGTATCAAATATGTTTGGATCTTATATCTGGCATGCAAAACTGAAAATTAAAAACAAGAATCTGGTTTATGACAATATTAACTTAATATTTATCTGTTTGATATGTATAGTCATGGTTTTTTAACCAACTTCACAATGAAACATTGTTAACTTGAAGTACTAAAATTATATTCAATAATGTCAGGAACAGGCAGAGTGCAAGAGTGCCAAACATTTTCTTTCCATACTGTAGGTGAGGTATGCAGGACACAAATAGATTAATTGACTTCAGAATCCTTTTGGTGTTCATTATAATTAAATGCCCTTTTTTCTCTGAAATTTGGTACTGTTGGAATTTTTGAATATTTTACAGTACATAGATTTTCTGTAGCTTAAAACTATGCCATGTACAGGTTAGTCTATTTCTCATCACCTCCTGTTTACTGATGTATACAGTAATTCCCCAATTTGCCTGCAAGTACCATCTGGCATAAATCATTAGCACCGGGATAGCGCCCTCCCAGTGCTAGAGCCCTCCCAGTGCTAGAGGGCTATGTGCATGGTAGAACATTAACAGTGTTAATAATTATTCTGCACAGTGGTGTCAACATCATAAAGATATACAATACTGCATCTAATCAGTAAACTGTGATATGCATCATAGATATCCCATCATGCACTTGCATATCAGGAAAAAAGGAAAAAAACTTTATAAATTTCTTTGAAACTATTGAAGTAGGGTTTTTACCTGCAGAAACAAAAACCTGCCTCTTTTCAATTCTTTGAAATTTCATGAATTACAGTAGTCAGGTCTGACAAATCCTTTTAATTCTTTCAGCTATAGTATGCCTCACGTTATTATTCGTGGGGAATATTCATAACCGCAGCACTCATTACAAAAATAACTCTCTCTGGGGCATATTCAAATCTTAGGAGAGTATTATCATCAAGTATTACTGCTTTCATAGCTTAAAATAATCTCATGATATTTTATTTTTACCCATCATGCACCTCAAATGTTTGAACAGATTAATCAGGCAACTATTCAGTAGCATAATTCAGTTTGCACATTTAAGTGAATTTACTGGCAGTGACATAGCAAAGGTGAGAGCCATGTTTGTGGAGAGAACATTTATCGAGCTGATTGATTGATTACACTGCTTCAGTATTGGATTTGTTTACATTGTTGGGCACATCCAAAATTGTGCCAATGAGAATACCTCCTACTTATCAAGTCTACTCTCATTGTTAAGTTTGGGAATTATTTGTGACGTGATATGCAAGCATTGTGAGTTTCATAATGTCAACATGGGCATTGAAGCAATATGGGAACAACAACAAAAAAAAAGCTCTCCCCCCCCCCAAAAAAAAGGTAAAAAATGCAAAATGAGACAAGATGTTAAAGTGGTTATGTACTCGGGGAAAGTTAGTTAGATGAGGTTTTACGGCTCATTTGGGGGAAAGTGAAGTTAGTAAATGTATGAGGTTGCGATTAATTTGAACAACTAATTGAAAAAACACATTTGGAGCATAGATGTGTAAACAGTACATTTGTTTTCATTTTATTGTTGTGGAGCATGTTCTGTAGCAAGGAGGTGTAGCTTGATTTCTTTGCAAGCATGTCAGTGAAAAGGGGGTGAAATTAAATGTTCTGATTTATTCACAAAAACTGGTCAATGGGGTAAAAGAAAACAAATTTGATCTTAAGATGTTCAGGTTGGAAGTTGCCCTTGAAGAGATCGTGCATATCAAAATTTTGCTCTATTTAATGTAACCCTAACTTTACTTCTCCGCGCCTAAATAAATGTTTTTTGGAAGTACAGTAAAGGTGCATTATCTCTCTACGATATATTTGTCTGAACGTTAACTGTTTCACTGGCTTCGGGTTGATTTCACACTGTGGATTAATGAGAAATTCCATATTTTCTTACTCTGATGACTGCATGTATTTCTTCACAATATAATGGCTTACAGTGGTGCAGTACATATTTTTCTAGAAAGTATGTGTCAAAGACATCTCGCATCCCTCCCCCACTGTTTTTAGGAGTAACAGCATTTGACCCACATATCGAGAAGCATGTTATACCACTGTATGTTGCACTTTGTTATTATTACACATACCACACACTACGGTATCACAAATCTGATGATGATGTATGCGTACTGGAAATGGCCGACAGACATGTATGTTAGACATACTTCAAATTCTACACATAGCATGGACTATGTTGGAGTTTGAACTCACTCTATGACCAAACATATTGGAGCTCATTGGTTAAAACAAAGGAAGTAATATTTCCATATTAACTTCAATGTGTCTCAATCTTTTGTCAGTGCATATGCTGCAGTTCATTGGGATCTCAATGTTTTGTACACATGATCACAATCATAATAGAGTAACCATATTGTATTTCATCTGTTGTCATGGAGAGGTCGAAGTTCAACGTTGATTACAGTTTTGACAGCTGTTTTAGTGTAGTGTCATTCCCCCATTTAAAGGGAGATGGCAGTCGCTCTCAAGTTTGTTTTCAAAAATCTGCTAAATCTTACAAATCTCCTCTTATTTTGTCCACAAGTATCTTTCATTATGTTTCTGTATGAAAACATTGAATATTGAAAGTTAACTAATGAGTTGTTCTGCACGAGTTTAACAAACACAAATATTGTCACGTGATTGATCAGAGCCATTCCTGAATTAGGATGGCAGCTGGGCACACTACTGTAATTCAGTTTAGTTCAGGGGAACTGTACTTTACCTTTGATATGAAAGTGTTTTTGTGTATAAAAGCATCACATATCTGTACTGTACATGTAGGCTACAAAAATGTCTACTAGATGACAAGTTCTTGATTATACTCAGTTATAAAATCAAAAGGTGCAAGTTTTGTTGTGATGTGTGGCCTGCATCACTTTTGCCACAAAGAAGAGAACAGTTGCATTTATCAGCCAGGTTGTCACTGACGTATTTATTTGCCTGCCTACTGTTTATTAAATATAAAATTGACCTTCCCATGTGCATGGGAGTACTACTATTCCTCAGTAGAACTTCTATACTTTCCAGAATTTAAGTTCTATAAATCCATACTGTCATGTCTGTGTAAAGGTTTTTCTTTCTCTGTCATTTTGTTGATAAAATTTGATCCGTCATTCCAATTTCCTTTGATACGTACAGTACTTAATTAAACTAGGTTTTTGTTTAGAAATTATTCTGATTTGGAAGTTAGAATATAACACTTTGAGGGCTTGTCTTTCTGGGTATCGACGCACTTTCTCAATTATGCAAGCCATAACTGTTCCGTACGTGATTCCCACACCAAGTTTTTGGAGACGATCAGAAATTTATTGCCGCCCATTGTGGACGACACAACCTAAGGAAAGTGTGAAGCCCTGGTAATTCACAGGGTTTGTTGGAAATTGTTGATATATTTCTATTTTAAAGAGAAGTTGCCATGACTACTCTCTGGTTAGCAATGGGTTATGGTTCAAATATCTGGGCAAAAAGCTCAAGTGAAGTCAAGCTCAACCAAAAAGTTGAAGAAGCAGGTATGGAGGTGATTCATATAAAGATACTTTGCATTTGTCAGTGAATTACCAGTACTTGATGTATTGATTGCATCCATCATACTAGACATCATGTGATAGCTGCATTTGAAATCAACTCACCTAGTATATTCATAACTTTCATTCCATCTGTGGGCGAAATCTATTTTAATATCTTATAAAACAACTCTATTTCCATTATTTTGTAGACGATACGAGTGTATAATTACCATATCTTGTAATGGTATAGTTTTATTATGATCAAGTTTATAACATGTAAACTTACAGTAGTTTAATTTAGCCTGCAAAGTTGGGTATCCAATACTGAACTACAGTAAAGGGATCCCACTGACTTAAAGGTCTGTAGACATGTAAATGTGATGCTTACCTTTTTGGTGTAAAAGTATTAAAAATGATAAAAATAGCCACAATCCCCATTAAAATCCATCAGATATTGACAATTTTACAAGACAATTACTGTTTTTCCCCTGCATCATGAGTAAAAATGAGCTACTTATGCAAATTTGTAACGTACAGAGAGGGACCTGTCAGCTGGGTGTAATGTTATTCTTTGTTAGTTAAGTCCTTTTTGAGTAGAACCACTGAATTTATATTATATGTCCACAGACCTTTAATGAGAAACTATAGCAAACTATTTAACTAAACCACTACAGTGGATGTGTAATAAGTAATCTAGCAATGCCATACAGGCATGCATACCTGCTGAGTAGGCTGTAGGGTTCCCTGATAAATCACTGACATAGCTGCATCCCTGCCAAGTCACCCGCAAATGGGCGGGTGTCACCCGCAAATGGGAGGGTGTCACCCGCATTTTCGGGTCGTCTCCCGATCACCTGCTTAACTGTCCGAATCTCCTGCTTAACTGTCCGAATCTCCCACATTGTACTTTTTTAGCATAAAATTCATTTCATTGAACCAAAATAATGCAAGAAATCAACATTTCAAGTGCAAAAAGCAAAAAAAAAAGAAAGAAAGGTCCATCAAAAAAATTTGGGTCATACAACTATGTCAACGGGAGTCAGTGTCTCCAACAAATGTGGTTGGTCCAATCTGGTGAAGTGCTAAAAAGCAAAAAAAAAAGCAAAAAAAAAAAGAAAAAAAAAGAAAAGGCCTTTGAAAATTCAGGTTGTAAACTATGTCAATGGGAGTCAGTCTCCAGGAAATGCTGGGGTAGTAAACAGGAAGTGTCAAAAATTTTCACCCTCCAAAAAATCATCTAACCTTGGCATCTCTGTACCTCTTGTCATTAAGGTGTAAGCAAAGTTGGCAAAACTAACTTCTGCTATGCAGGTACAATAATTATAGCCTTGCCAAAGGACAGTAGATATTAAATTTACCTTGAAGTAAATTTCAGTACAGTTTTTACAGGTATGGTCATAGCACATTCTTACATCATACCATTTCCTATATTTCATTTTTTGTGCCTGAAAAACATTGAAAAAGCTGAAAATTTGTTTCAGCACTTACATAGAGGATACTCCCTGATTGTGGGAGTTCATATGGATGGTAGAATTTTGGTGTTATATATATGGTACTTCAAACATAAGACCAGGTGGCTCAACCAGCCTGATCTCCCTCCCTTTCCCCAATTAACCCACATCTCTTACAGTTAATGCAGTTAAAAAATGTAAAAAAATGCTGAAAGTTATATTGCCTTCAAATGAAATGCCATCTTTAAGAGCCTCTTCCTAATTATTCTCAAGGTCACTTTCCCCCTCCCCTGGCCATCTCTACCACAGATGTATCATAGTCTATCTCACTCCTCATGACCTCCAAATGTAATTCACCAGCTTACCTGCTAGTACCATATGGCGTAAATTTGAGTGTACATGAGGGCTTTGTTTAAGTTTTGACAAAGGCCCCCTCCCACTTTTTAGTCCCTGAATCCAACCCTTTAATTTCAGGGAAGGCTGAGTAGGTTTCATCTAATTCCTTCAAAAGTCAGTAAATTGAATGGAATCAGAGAAACAGGCTTTCAAAAAGTTGCTACCTTGATTACGACACAACCCTACCCGTACTTATCCAGAAACAACTGTTTAACATGAAGTACTCTCTTTTGTTCTATTGTGACCTATCTTGTTCTATTGTGACCTATCTTGCTTACACGCAATGTCTTGTCGTCACAAATGATAAGACCTTTTCATCAGTTGTGCAGCAGATGGATATTGCTTTGTTGCTAGGCTTAGACACATTTGATGTAGTATTTTTCGACGCTGCTGATCTTTCCGAATCTTGCTGGTAGGAAACGCCACAAAAATCTTCCAAACACCAGTGGAGAGTGCCTCCCACCACTGTTCATTTTCCCAAGGTTGCAATTTTTCACACCTCGAACATATGAGGGTATGTCCCTTTCACTACTTTGAAGCACTTCATTATAAATGAAAGAGTGCTTTCTTTGCGATCAGCCATTTTACCCACAGTACAAAAACAGCTACTGCGGTTCTGCCTAGATCATGCTAGGAGCTCCAATATTTCATGTTCCAGATGGCTTGGTAAATATAAAAGCATTACACAAAATTTTTGTACTTTTAGGATAGATTTTTTGATCACATAAGGTTACATTTTATGCCTGCCATATTTTTGCAGCTATTCCAGTTTTTCTGCTCAATTTTTCTCTTACAATGCCTTTCAAGCCCAACCTCAGCTGGTTACAGAAATACACTGCACTTTTGAAAAAAAGGGATAATACCGTACTGATCTGTGGCAGTTTGTCATCTTTTGAAGTGGATTTAAATTACATACAGTGTTATTGCAGGGTGAGGACTCCCTTTTAATATTAAGATTCGAGTCTTCTGATGTGCTGTATACTAAAGTAACTGGTGGATCTTTAACAATTTCTCTGAGGTGTTTTCACGGCGGGGTTTACTGGCTGATTGCCATCTTGAATTAATAATTCTTTCCGAGATATATATATATATATATGTATAATATATCACGATGGAGGTGGTGGCCAAGAAGTGAATTTCACAACGGTAGAATCTTCCCATAGAGGAAGGCAGCTTTTATTCTGTTTACTGTAAATATTTTTTTCAAACGTCATTCAAGAAACTGGTGGAACTGGGATTACTTGAAGATTTGGTCATTGAATGGCATTTTTGAAAATCAAAACAGCTGACTTGTTGTCCTTGTGATTTCCTGTCACTAAATTTGTTGTAAATATTGTTAATCTTTCAGCATCCAATTGCAATGGCTGGACAGGCCCAGGTACCACATGCTGCCGCTGCCTACCAAACACAGTTTCTTCCACCGACGAGCCTTGAGGCCTACCAACAGCAGCCTATAAGTCAGGGCCAGACCACTATTTACACTCATGCGGCCATGGCAGGGACGATACCCCAGCCACAGGGTGCTGAAGCAGGGGCAGTATTTGGTAGTGCACCTCAAGAAGTACCAGTCACATACACACAAGCTGCGGGGGAACAGTTGATATCAACGCAACCGTCAGGGGCGGAGCCTCCTGGAAGCGTGCAGTCTGGTGTTCTAAGTCCATCAGCAGTGAGTACATTATTCTCTTCCTGCAGTCACCCAAAAAAACTTTACAGAGCCACCTTCTTTCACCCTCATGGACAAATCCCAGTGGTAGATTGGATCTACTTTGCCCCTCATTACCTCCTATTTACACTTGAAGTCCCTTTCTCCTACAAATATACTACTTAATTCCACAGCAATTCCTGAGCAGTTTGGGAGTTTTCATTCAAGGATCATTGCAAAGTTTAGAAATTTTGTTAGTAAGAACGCAGGGGTGTACTTTCTGTCCAGACTATGGAAAGCTTGGCTAGTTTACCTATACTGGCTGAAATGAAACGGAAAATCTTCCATTGCTTTTTGACCATAATACTGTGGCAAGCAGTTTCTTTTATGGGTTTCAGTTTTTGCATTTATAGTTCAACACTGTTCACAAGGATCTTTAGCTTCCTTCTTTATTTTGGTTGCTTTTAGGATAATTCACAACTTTTAATTAACAATTGGAAGTTGAGTGCTTCCTGCTCGATAAGTTCATGACTGTCACCTTGGAGAAATTCATTTTGTAAAACCATTTTCACTTTTTAGATGATTTGAAAGTTTGTTTTAATTGTTTCCAGCAGTCGGCGTGACCAGACATTCCGTGAATTCCACACTTTCACTTCCATTGAAATTGTTCCGGATTGAGTTTGACCTAGAATTGTTTGCCAGTTGAACATGGGGCTAGTACCCCCATCCCCTCCCATTTTTCAACCCCTCCCATATTGGGACTGAGCCAATTCTTACCCACTCAGGAAACATGCAAGCATAGTGATCACAATTACTATTGTTGTATTGATATTACTGATATCTGATAATTCCAGTTCCCAGTATCAGCCAGTAAGAATGCAATATCAATCTGTTACTCATATTAAAAAATGTGTCTGGTGTTCGCTAAACCATTGGGCAGCTCTAACAGTTGATCTTGTAATCAGGAATAAGGAAACGTACCATTTGTATGAATTTTAGGTGAATTAGTATCGGTGGGGAAGTATCAGCATTTAATAGGGAAATTTTCCTGATAATGAAACTAAGAATCTACATTGCCCCTCATTACCTCCTATTTACTCCTGTAATCCCTACTTACTCCCAGTAAGACCCTGGTAAACTAATAGCACAGTGGTGGAGGTCACCCTCTGGCAGTGGCCGACCTCTCCTGTCCTCTTCTCGCTTGCCACTTTGTTTACATGTAATTTTGGCCTTGTTCGATACAGATATTGAACATGGAAAATTGGTCCAATTTTTTAAAACTAGTGCAAAAAAAGCATGTGAACTATATAAGAGTATTGGAGTCATTCAATGACTCGTATTATTCCTATTGCAACCACTGCAGTACAGTGAGGGTCCTCTTGTTCACAAATGTGAATGTCTTTGAAACATGCGCTTGGATCAAGATTAAAGGATCAAATGTGAAGCTGTGCTATGATGTGTATGTTGTCTTGCATGTGCAGGATCAAGTCCGGATCTCACTGGAGCTGCTTTGAGAAGTTCCTGTGTATACTGTAGTACTGTAGTCTTGTAAATACGGGATCATGATCGGTGGATCAAGTATTATGCTCTGATGTGAAATGCTGGGAAGTTGGAAAATGCAGGATCAAGATTGAAAGATCAAACATGAATCTCATGGAAGCTGTCAATTAATGACTGTTTCTGTAGGCTTGCTGGCTAATGAAGGATCATGTTTAGTGGATCAAGTATGATGCTGTGATATTTTGGAAAATGTAAATGTAGGATCTAATTTGAATCTCACAGAAGCCCTTTTTGAAGTATCTATGGTTTTCTAGTCTGCAGGATCATAGAGTGGATCAAGTATGATGCTGTGTTGTGGAATATTGGGAAGTTGCAAAATGCAGGATCCAGATTGGAAGATCAAGTATGAATCTCATGGAAGCTGTTTGTGACTGATCATGTTTCTGTAGGCTTGCTTATGTAGGATCATGTTTAGTGGATCAAGTATTATGCTATGTAAGATAGAAGTGCAGGATCAAGTCTGAATCTCACAGAAGCTGTTTTTGAAGTCTCTGTGGTTTGTTTAGTGTGCAGGATCATAGGAAGTGGATCAAGTGTGAAGCTAACAGCCATACTTGAAGGATATGTCTCACTCCTAATCACCTCCTTTTTACATCTGTTTCCCCCCCCAACTTGCCTGAAAGTACCATCTGGCATACAGTAAATCATAAGTACTGGAATGGCACCCTCCCACTACTAGAGGGTGGCATGGTACAGTAGTACCATGTTTCCTCTGTCCATCTTGCCCTGCTTCAAGCAAGACATGCTTGAAGGTTGTATTTGAAGGTTTTGTGGTCCTGCAAATGCAAGCTTAGAACTGAAGGATCAATTAAGGAGCAAGTTTGAATCTCTTTATCGCAGCTCGGAGAAGAATTTGTATTCTTGTAAGTGTAGGATCAACAGGAAATTTTACTGAAGTTGTGAAGATTTTGTGCTGCTGTCAAAGCAGGGTCATGAGGATCAAGTGAGAATATATGTACCATCCAATTTGGCAATCTTCGACGATGCAATTTAACGCTTGGTCTCACACTTTTAGATCAGATTCCTTTTTTTTTGAATCAGAACAACCTGAGTCCCTGCAGACTTGATCCTAAACTTGCTGCTGTTTCCAGTTACATTGATCAGTGGGGATCACATGTCTTACCATTTCGGAATTGGTTGTCCTCTGGTGAAAGAAAAGCTACTTTTTCTGGAATTTGAGGAGAGCTGGCAATGTCAAAAATGAATGGAGTAAGATAATACTTCAGATACCCGTAGCAAGTTTTGAATAAGGTTACCTTGGACACTCATGGGGCCAGGGGTTGCTTAAAATCGAGTGTAACTATAAAATCCTTACAGCTCTTCACCAGATAGCAGCCTCTCTTTAATTTGGTAGTGAGCCATTTTGTATGATAGGAACTTCTTGATTTCAGCAACTAATGGAATTGGACTTTTGTAGAATGAGAAAATTACACTTCTCATCATTCTAATTTTATACTGGAAAATATTGGATCATGCATTTTCATGAAATTGAAGCTGTTAATTTCAAAAGGTTTTTAGTTTGGGGACTGCCTTTAAGTCAGAAATAGGTCACAGTTTCATTTCAAAGTGGCATGGTCTTCTTGCCTGACCTCAGCGCAGCCAGAAAGTTTGAGTGAGGGTGCTCCATTATTTCATGGGGGAGAGGGGGGGGGCTTCACATTGGAAATCACCATATAACTATGTATGTACATTTTTTACAGTCTTGGACCTCTGTGGGAGGACATCTAGGGGGAAAGAGACTTGTGTGGGAGCTCACATCCCCAAACCTCCTGGCTATGTCACTGCATGACCCCATTTCCTCTGACACCTCCAGGACCCTTAATTGCGAGTGCTGGTAGGTATGAATGTACAGATTAAAGACAGTGCCACTTTAATATGGCAACATATTGACAACATTATAGGCTACATGAAAGTTGCGTGGTGCTGGACTTCTTTATTTCCTGGCATGGTTTGGAAGCACAAAAGAAAGAAGGAAAAACACAAATGTTATTTATGATATGAACAGCGATATAAAGAAGGAAAGTGGGATATGATCACATCCTTTTCCGCCATGCCCAATTGGCCAGGTTCCTTAAACTTTTTACACTCGGTTGCTTTCAAAATGAGAAAATTTGGTACCAGAACAGTACCATCTGGTTTGTGTCTGTTAGTCATGAAGGATGTTCTACGGTTTAATTGCCTTTCTTCAACTAAGTGGAACCAACGACTTTAACTCAGACTGTTTTCCTGTCTCAATCAAGGTAATAAGCTACCCAGCAGTTAGCTGCGGTTATTACATATATCTGTCCTTAATAAAGTAGTCAAGGACTTATTGTTTGTAACTGGAGCCTAGATTTTGACTGATGGCTTCCACAGGCCTGATTGCAACAGCAGATCTTTCTGCTTAAAGATGACTGTTGTAAAGTAAAGTTTTGTCTTCTTATTTATTGAGAGACCAGAATGCGAAACAGAAGCATGTTGTGTGAGACTTTCCAATTTGTTGTAAGTGAAGATAGGGGATTTTCAGTTCCAAAGGATTAATTGTGGTGGTATAAAGGTATATTACTATGCAGTGCAGTTCATTACTATGTCTGTGTTGATGAATTCGTAGGCGTTGACAATTCATAGGCATAGGAAGCAATTCGAAACTGGGGTGTGGGGGTGGAGGGGCTGCATGTTGTTTCGGACTGCCGTGTTGGGGGAAGGGGTGGTGAATATGTAGGGTCCGCTCTATAGTCCCCCGTCTCATTGGTCCCCCTTTCAGCTTGATTCATCTCATTAGTCCCCCGTCTCATTAGTCTCCCCTTTCATTATTCCGTCTCATTAGTCCCCCGTCTCATTAGTCCCCCTTCTCATTAGGGTTAGGGGTTAGTGTAAGATTAGGGTTAAGGGTTAGGTTTATAGGATTAGGGTCAGAGGGTTAGGTTAGGGTAGATTTAGAGGGTTAGGGTTATGACATGGGGAACCAATGAAAAGGGGGGCCAATGAGATGGGAGACTATTGAGATGGGGGACTATTGAGATGGGGGACTAATGAGATGAGGGACTAATGAGATGAGGGACTATAGACATTATCCCGAATATTTGAGGGTCCATAGATGCAGTTTGGTGCAACTTACTGGGAAAATTTTAAGGAAAATTACTGCAAATGTAAACCAAAGACAGAGGTAACAAACAGGGGGTTTTCATCCTTGGATTGAGGGTGGAGGTGAACAGAAGCATTCTTCTGCCCCACCACATTTTCATAGCCCCCTCTTTGCTACCTCTATGGGCAAGTTGTCTTCCTGTCATAACTGTAAGTGCAGATGGGTGCGATGATTTTAAATTCTCAAAAAGTTAATATGCAGTTTTCTTTTTTTATTTCACTACTTTCCAAAGCAATTTAATTATATTTTTCTGCATCTTCTGAAATTTTTCCCTTCCTCACCTCTATATTTAGGTTTGAATCCTCATAGGGCCCTTACAATTTCTTTGTGTCAGACACTGCTGAGTAAAAACATTGTTTCAAAAAGATAAGTTCACATTTTTCAAACTAAATTTGTATTAACTACCCTACCCTCAAGATTTAACAGAGTATGTAAAAGCTGTTTTGCAATAACCTTGAGCATGATTGCAAAAGATTCTTTGGGATGCAAACCAGGCCTGTTACATTACTCTGAAAGTTGCCAATTGATGTAATATTGAGGATTTTTTTTCTAAAGTGAATTTTTATCAACTATCATACCCTCAAGGTTTTACAGTATCTGTATTAAGCCTGTTTAACAGTAGCCTAGAACCTGATGCAAAAGATTGTCGGGGATGCGAACCAGGGCCTGTTGCAATACCTTGGAAAGTTGCCAATCTTTAAATATTGAGAAATTTTTTACACTTTTTTTTACATACATCGGTAACAAAACCTTCTCATACCTAACTTTAGAGCAGTGATTCAGCTCAGATACAGTACATGAGAATTCTGTTGTAAAAATTCTTTCGCTCCCATACATTTCATACATTTTTACTTGTTCTTTTGAATGTTAGATACTAAGTTGTCTGCTTTTTGTAAAGCGCCTAGAGCAGCTACATTTTGTTCCTGATTTGGCGCTATATAAGTCTAATGTATTATTGTTGTTGTTGTTGTTGTTGTTGTTGTTGTTGTTGTTGTTCATGTTTTGACTTAGTATTGCAGTATTACAACTTATAGACCATATGCCACTTTCCTTCAAGTACCTCTGATTGGTAGAATATACATCTTTTTGCAGTTACAGAGTAAAGGGGATATCATATACCTAAATCTGTATCCTTAAAAATCTGAAGAGTCCTTGTCCTAATCGCAGTGGATGTAAGGCTTTTGTTTTGGCAAAGTTCCCGAGTATTAGTCACATGATATTAGACTTCTGGCATTTACTGATTATGGAGGTAGCATTATGTTAATCCTGATTTGTAAGCATCTTAAAATAATTCTAAACTTGGGTGGATTTCCAAGGTTGTTAGTCTTACGACCATCCAAGATGTGAGGTTTGATAAACAGGCAACTACTGAAATCATAAAGCTGTGAGGTAATGCAAAGTATGCTTAGTGAATGCACTTGATACATTCTTAGGAATATTGTAGTATTTGTGGACTTGATTTATAGTCTGACATAAAGTGGGAATCTTGGAAGTTCCTTTGCTAGGAAATTTGGATATATGGAAGGAAATTTGGCCCTCCATATTTTTCTAGCCATGGTGTCAATATGTGCCTCTATGTTTTTACTGACCATAGAAACTTGATGAAGGGTGAATGGCTAGACGGCAACAGTTTTCACTTTAGAAGTATTGTTGGAGGGTGGGGGGAGGGGGATGAGATGCGTTTTTGACCACCTCAGTTTCTTAATAGAGCCGTAGTTGACCACGGACATCGATTTTTTTTAATATATTTTATATCAGTCTGAAAATGCAAAGGTATAACCTACATTATGCTGAAATTGAAATACTTGGTATAGTCGATGTCATAAGTTTGTCAGTGAAGTGTAACCAATTGTACTGTAATATAGAATCTAGTGGAAGTATTTTGATGCTTGTCAGGTCACACCTTTAGCAATCTTCTTTTACAACTATCGTAACAGTAAAGTTGCCTGCCAGATGCGACATGTGCTGCATTGTCACAGATGGCAGCACACACCTCCAAAGAGAAAATATAAATGTCACTGTATCGGATGAACAGTGACATATAAAACACCCCAGCAAAAGTCAGCTTGGCCTCTATGATGGTCGCAGTTATTAAGAGTTATTTTTTCAGTTATCTGCTGCCATTGAATTCATTAGAGGCAAACGTCTCAACCTTCTTGAATTTAACCAAAGCATATTGTCCTGGCTAGTAGAGGAAGGAAATTTTTTTCATCAGAGCAATGTTTTTAGAGTCTGTTTGGCTCATCAGTTTTATTTCTCTGAGGTCATGATCAAGACGGATGGTTAAATTTCTTTTTGAATTGATTTGTGTCACTGATACAGAAACGCTGATGAAACGAGAATCTCTGCAAGGCAATCTATTTCAGAGCATGGTAGCAAACGGTTTGGGATGCCGTCCTTGTGCAATCTCTCTAGAGCTTGCTCCACAAATGGTTTTATTGGAAGCTGACTGTCTCTAACTCTCTCTAGTTCTTTGGATATATGAAGCGTTTTTTCTTTGATTGTATCTTCTTTTGGTCTCACATCCTTATGATTTGTCATTGAATGAATAATTAAATGTCTTTGATGATACAGCAAGACTGTTTGCTATGGAAATTGTTGTGAGTGCACTCGGATTGATTGTTCGGTACCAGACGGCATTTCATCCATTGATGCCACAGTGAATTAAGCTCACCTTCACGATTGGATATGTTGCTGTAGGAAGTGACATCACCAATTCAGATAATTGACTTTGCATATTCAACAGTAGTGCTTTCTGGAACAGTGGAACAGACAGCAATTTTTTTACAAATTTACTACGCTGCAGCACTCATCTTCATTCTTGTTTTTGTGGTGATTTGTTAGCCTTAGGGCATTGTCAAGAGAATGAATTTGTGTCAACAACCTAGAGGTCATGGACTTCCAGGATTGACATTAAAGGTCTCTTAAAAATTCTTGGTTTATTCTAATTTTAAGCAAAAGAATTATTTTGTTGAAAGTTATGGCAAGAATATTTTTGTTCTTGTGGAAATGACACATTATGTCATTAAGGGAAGGAGTTGTAATTTTTGTGTGTGGCTGTTAGGAGACAGAGAGGGGCACTGTACTTTAGGCAAATTTTGATTAGTATATACTGCAAACAAAGGCTTGGGATTCTTTTTTTTATGAATTTTTGCTAGCTCTATATATAACGTAAATATTATTTTCAAATTATACTTCCAGTGAATTGGTTTGGCTGATATGCCTTAATACAAATTAGTTTGTCAGGATTTGATAAATCAAACTTTAAATAAAGGTGGGCTTTAACCTCTTAAAAAGTTTAAAGTACTTTTTCATTCAAATCATCGGTTACTAATTCCCATGGCCTGATATTGACTTTAGAAACTAAATAGAGCTGTCAAAACTTGCACAGCAACCTAATCAATGAGTGAGAATATTGATACACTAACACACCAGTTCCTTAAAAATGTTTGTTTTGTATCTTGCATCAGAAGGTCAAAAAGTAACAAAAAGTGCAAAGCGAGAGGGGGAAGTATTGAATATTGCTGATGTCTTTGTATGCAGTGGCTAGACTGCCCTAATAATTGAGTAAATCATCTTATTTTGGTCCTAAATTATTCAAAATTAGATTTGCAAGTAATGATCCATGCTTGACTTTTGGGATTTCACGTGGAGGCAAAATAACAACAGTTGGAGAAAGCAAAAGAAGAAAAAGTGTTGCAATTTGAGAGAATCAATTGAGCATGACTAATTGTAATGAACCCTGTGTTGCGTGAGTTTTTTAGAACACATTTCTTTAATCTGGCTTTCTTTCTGGTCATGGAAATTGTTCTCTCCAACTTACCAGGCAAACATTTTCATCCTGCCTCATTGAACAGAAGCCACTGTGTAGTTCAGTCGCCCAAAAGTACCCTCTTAATATCCAGGGCTGGGGAAAGTGTTTATTTCCCTGGAACAAAGTCAAATTGGCCACAACAGTGTATGCATTTTCATGTACAAAAATTGAAAATTCCCTACAGTTTCCAAAATTTTGCTCCGAGTGCCCAAATTTCCTGGAAGGAGCCTCTTAGCTTCACAACATTTTCCTCTCTCCACTCATACTTAATATCAAGATTTCCTAGGCAGAAGCTGCCCAACTTCCCAGCATTTTTCCATGCTCTCACTCTGCAATACTTTCAATACAGTAAGATGTAGTTGGTATGACAAGGTTTATTTCCTGGGAAGGGAGTCAAATTGTCCAGAATTCCTTCCTTGTTTTCATGTATAAAAAAGGTTGATTTCCCTTCAATTGCCAAAATTTCCTGCCAATTGCCAAAATTTCCCTTTAAATGCCCAATGTTAATAGGAAGGAGCCCTCAGCTTTCCAAACTTTTCCACTCAAGCATTTATCAAAACATCCTTAGCAGGAGCTGCCCAGTCTGCTGTACTTAATACAGTAAAATTTAGTTTGTAGGGGATTTTGATGGACTGCTAATGTTGATCAACTTTCAGTCAGAAAATTAATCAAAAATAAACCTGGATTTAATAGGAGACTTTCCAAGCACTGCTCCATGCTTGACATTGCCTGTTAGTACTTAAATGTAGCAAAGTAAAATAAGGCATACACCCAAGTGGGCCCTTATGCTTGGTTCAGTGTAAATCTAGACCATTGAGAAATTATGGTATAGTTGTTGGGGAAGGTACACATGGTGTGAGCTTTGAGGGTCCCTCAGACAACTCCTGTGTGCCACTCCTTCCCTCATGGATAATTCCTACCTGGGATAATTCTCAATTTTCTAGTTGGGAATTTTTACTGGTGTAGGGGGTAATTGGCCAGGTGAGAGCTGTGTGTGTGAAGGAGGGAACTAGAGAGTTGTGTGACCACTCTTTTTGGATGGTATGTGTGAAAATGAGTTTGACAATGGGATGGGAATGTGTTCATTACAATTCTAAAATATTTGCAAAAACCTTCCAATCATTTGTGGTTTTGATAACATTAATTTCTCTTTGCCAACAGGGCGATTCCCCAACAGTAAGCACACAGACGACAACAGGGTCAGACGGCCAGCCATTGTCTACAGTTACCACGGTTGCAAGGCTTGGTGAAACACCCAAGAGGCTACATGTGTCTAACATACCTTTTAAGTTCAGAGACCCAGACCTTAGGCAACTTTTTGGAGTAAGTTTTGTTTTGGATATGGCTGAATCGAAGCTTCTGTATCCTCTTTTCTTTGTTCCTATTACTATTTGAAGATTGCATCCTTAAAGTTGTGGTAACTTAATTACTTTCAACATTTTAGTCACAGACTAATGTTAGCATTAATGATGTGTGAAGACCAAACTTTGGAAGGGTTTTCCATACTTAAGCATGGTTGTTCTGTAACTTTTTGCTGAGAAAATGGTTTTAAGTATACTAAAGATGGATGGATTATATTTCTAAACAACTTACACTTATAAACAAGGCAATATATATAT
>WURT03651452.1:0-19004 GCA_009936505.3 Holothuria glaberrima
TTTTAATAAATTTTCAAATACATTCGTTTACAATAAATCAATGTTGATCAATGCTTTTGTTTTTGTTACAACATTTGCCAGACAAAGCAGCTAAAGTCTTCATAGATACTTGTTTAAGTCACCTGTCAACAAGTTTTTGGGTATGATGATTTCAAATGACCTTTGACCTCCACCAAGAACAATAGGGTCCTACCTCTCAACATGAAAAATCTATATACCAAATTTGAAAAGTGTCGGTCATTGCTATCTAGAGATATCGTGTTTACAAGCCATTTACAAGGTTTTCGCAGTTTTATCTCCGGTGACCTCAAATGGCCTTTGACCTCAACCAAAAACAATAGGGTTCTTTCTCTCAACATGACAAATCTATATACCAACAATGAAAAGTGCCAGTCATTGCTACCTTGAGATATCGCGTTTACAAAGTTTTCCATTTTTGACCTCTGGTGACCTCAGATGACATTTGACCTCCACCAAAATAAACAATTTCTCTCAACATGACAAATCCATATACCAAATATGAAAAGTGTCGGTCATTGCTTTCTTGAGATATGGTGTTTACAAGCTAGGTGTCACTTACACACACATACATACACACATACATACACACACGCACGACATCACCATCGCATAGATACCTTTCCTGCCTTCGACTTACCATATCACGCGTTGAGTCGTTAAATCGTATATATGCTAGCTTTTCTATGTTGTAGCCGTACTTGTTAGTAGTGTTTAAACGTGCCCCGATCACAACAAAATCAGTAAAGGCATCACCGTTTTCGTCAATGAAACCGATATTCCCTGCTACGCCTAATAAGAGGAAAGAACGACTTCCCTGAGTTATTTGTTATATGTGATAATTATGTGAAATTTGCAATATAAGAAGTGTGTAACAGGTGAATGAAACATGAAATAATTATACATAATATGTAAAAGTCACCTTTAATATGCAACATACTAATATTCAATTACTCATCCCATATTCTACTAGGTTAATGAGGTTCATCCGATACCATCCATGACAAAGATTTTCCTATACTCTAGTTTGGTTACGCGTAGCATGTACAGCACTTTAACTAAAATTATAGAATAACACGAGAAGCTTGGTTCATTTAAAATAAAACAATTAGACAGTATAAAGTACCTCATCAGGTTTAAGCAGCACATTCCTTTAACCGTTTTCACGTAAAAAGTATCTAGTTTATTTAAACCAATAGTTGTAGCTTAAATATTAGAGGTTTTAAAGATTAATATACCATGTGTATACTGTAGATAAAACACAAAACATTTCAAGCAACATGCTGCATTTTTCCAATCGATTCGTTGCATTTAAGCCAGGGCTGTATTCAATAGGAACTATTATTAAAAACCACCTCTTTCAATAAAAATTGAAAATAGGCTAGTTTATGCTAAAACAGACATACGTTACAAATATCCAAATAAAAAACGTACAATAATTAAAGTTTCTTACTTTTGTAGGATCTGTTTAACACTTTTTGGATGATTTTCATTCCATCGATACCATCCTCAAGAGTAGCATTTGGCTCGTGCAGAGTCTCATTAAGTGCTGGTATGTATAAATTAGCCACAGCGTCGTACAAATACGCTGCACTAGCTGGTATCTGTTGAAAGCGAAAGAATTAAATGAAAATTGAAAGATAATGTATCAATCAATATACAGATGTTTTTTACTATCATCTTTTATCCGGGTGGAATCCCATGGCGCCCTTTAAAAGGGAAAACTGGCACATTAACATTCAGCCGTTCAAAGCATATTTGGAATTGCCTATAAAGTTTCCCAAAACTTAACAAGCAATGTTCTTCTTTAGGCCTTAGCACAATTGTCTTAAGACTAGTGCTGAGACTGGGACCCGGTCAAGGTCGTTCAGATACATTAGTTTTAAAGTATGTTTATCCAAACCTTAATTACTTAAAAGGGAGGGCACCACAGTTGTAAGAGTGGTCACAGTTGTAAGAGCTTAAACATTATTATGTCCATTTATGTCAGGGATTCTAATTTCCGAAAGCCACAGAATTCATGACGGGATCCTATACGTAGCCTTTGTTGGAGATCTATCCCCACCTTTCTCTCTGTTATGGTAACGGCTGTCATTCTTTCAACCATCTTTGCATGAAGTACCAGATCACCTCTATTTTAGCCCTTCTCCTGAGGCTGAAGTCACCATCATTTAAAGCGACCCCAGTTTAACTGTTTGTACCGACGAGAAAATACGACTTTAACGGAGTCTCGGTTTAAAACAGAGCTAGGACAGCGAAAAGTAGTTATGAATTATTCATATCTAACGCATTTGAGCTGCTGATACCATTATCTTGCACATACTTGACCAATTGACGTCAAAAATTGGTAGCTGTTTTGAAAATGACCATTGCACTATACTTTGTGAGTGTGCATCACGGTAAAAGCGTTATCAGTGTACATGGTAGTTGTTTGGTGTCAAAAGCCTATTTCATGTATCATTCGAAGCGAAAGGGTGGTTAAAAGGGCTTTGACATCTCCCAAAACCTGTTTAAGAAGAGCCCTATAGATTTAAATACAATCGGTGACGACTACACTTTAATTGACATTCGTTCAAACAATAACCCTACTCTGGTCGGTCAATGATGACTTAGTTGCAGTTTTGTGTCAATATGGCCTTGGGTAGTTGCAATTCAGTACAGGCTAAGTTGGCTTTTAGAGGTGGACTGTCCAGGTGTCGTTTTTGCTTTAAAACTGGAGAAGGGGGATAGAATTTTTACTGTCTTAAGTGAGATTATAGAGCCATTTAATGGGCATTAGGGATTGTTGTAATACGTCAGTTTAGTTGTAAAGTACAATTGTTTTCGCTCTCACGGTTGCATCGAAAGTACAAGAATTGTAAACAGGCACAGGAACTGAAGTGGGAAAAGTGCTAAACGCGCTGTAAAAACGCAGTGTGATTAACCTGTTGTTCAATGAAAACCTTACTATCATGTAACAAGCGACAAAAGGGTTTCTTTCCCCTCCAGGATTTCTTCACTCTTTGCAACGGCAGTTATCTTCTGTGGCAGCTACATTCATCAGCTGCTTTTTACCTATGTCTGACTTGCAGAGCATAGAACGTGCTTCATTAGCACAAATGATGTCGGGTGAGTTATGATCTGGGGGCCGTCAAGGAATTGTGGAGTGAGGGAAGGCGTCTACAACCCCCGTGCAGGTGGCACATGTTCTTTGACACATATTGGTTCTTCGATTCGCAGAGGACCTCACCATTTGTCCTTTGTTTGATAAATGTTTGATTGTTAGTTCCAACAAACCTTATACAGTTATCTGGAAGCATATTTACGGGAAACTTACTCGTTAACCATCTTCCACTACAGGCATAGACCTGAAAGTACTCCCAAAAAGGAGTCACGACTTTGAAGTGACATGAGAGTTGATGACCCAGCAGACAGTCTTGCGATTAAGCGAACAAGATCTGATTTGAATGGCTTCAACAGAGTGCAATGAAGCAAAAAAGACATGTATTCTGCAACTTCGACAACAAGTAAGCAATGTCAGCTATTAAACTAATCCAACAAATAATGCTGTTGACTGACGTCCAACCAACTTCATTGACTATGCAATCAATTAATTTTGATGGGCTTGTTTCTTGAAGTCCTTTTGATTGGATGACGCAGGGTGAAAACCAAATATTGCCCAGAAGTTCTGTTCCAGAAGATTCTACCTTTCGTAACGAAAATTATAACTAATTCTGATGATATATACTCTGTCAATTGGAAGAACGACGGATTTGTAGGACATTAAATGAATAAAAAACACTCACTATCTAGGGCAGTCGGAAAATATAAGAGTGAATTACCACGGTTTATACAAAAGTAAATTTTACTTCCAAATTTCTTATGACTGGCTAACGTCAGTTCGGCGACCAAAGTATAGTAAGACACTCTTCGTCCCACAATTTCATTTTCATTCAACAAGGACGTCTTGTCCGTTTGTATTTGTCATCTTTGTTGGTAAATTTGTACTGCCTGGCCCTGCCTTTACCAACTGACTCATCTGAACCTAGAATTTTTCATGGGGGTCGGTTTCTGAAGAGGGCGCTATGTGTGGCCTAACCTTTTTATCATTGCGGTCAGAACAGTTGGCGTGCATAATGTCCTACATTACCGAAAATTGCACCATCAAATACACATTTGTCACCACAGTTCCGCATCTGCCATGTGTGAGCCACAGAATATGACATACCAAATGCTATAGATTGCAAGAAATCGTACCCATGCTGCAAAGCACAAACTTGCAACGGCAATTCTGCTTCTGAGCTTCTTAATCGCCAGGCAAAAGGAATCAATTTGAGTCCATAATCCCATCGATTGCAGAAAATTGTGTCTTGAAATCATAGGCGTAGGAAGCTGTTCGAGATTGGGGGCTGAATTTTGTTTCGGGTCGCCATCCTGGGGAGGGTCTAAGGGGAGGGATGTCCCCCTCTCTTTTTGAATTTTTTGGGATATTTTAGGATACTTAGGTTTGGACAAATTTTGAGGTAAATTTGTGCAAATTTTTGACATTTCATATGAAAAGAGAAATGATGTTTCCCATCAAATTTTTTTTGAATATTTGAGGTTCTTTAGATGCAATTTGATGCATCATTTTGGACAAATTTTAAGGTAAATTACAGCAGATGTTTGACATCTCTCACAGAAGAGACAAATAAGGGTTCCCTTTGGAAAAAAAATTGGGTATTTGAGGATCCTTTGATGAAATTTGTTGCACCATTTTGTAAAACTTTTGAGGTAAATTACTGCACAATTTTGAAATTCTTGGAGCAGAGACAAAAAGGGTTCCCTTTGGAAAATTTTTGGATGTTTGAGGGTCCTTAGATGCAATTTTGTGCATCATTTTGGACAAGGTTTAAGGAAGATTAATCCAAAGTTTTGACATTTCTTACAGAAGAGACGAATAAGGGGTTTTCGTCCTTGGAAAGTGGGGAGCTGAAGCATACTTCAGCCCCACAAATTTCCCTGGGGAGCTGTGTCTCCCAGCCCCGCTTCCTACGCCCTTGCTTGAAACATATCTGTGGCTGCATGACTATTTCTACCGAGCAAGATATGTCAGTATGGTGGAAAAGGCGCCAAAGCAGTGTATCAATGTTCATAACTCAGATATTTCACTTCAGTTAGGTACAAGTTAGCCACTTGTAGACCACATTGACCAGCCACACAACTTGCGTAAATGTTGTTGATTTTTCAACTAGCTGACTAGACTATAGCTGTGTGGCAATTCATGCCAGACGGTTATAACTGCCGTATGGTTTAATCTTGCAAATGTTCGTTAATTCCTGCTCATATGAAGTAAAACATCAATCAAAAGGGTGGTACTGTTTTACCTATGATCTGAAGAAAATCAGTCCATCACATGGGCCGCACCACTCCTTTCTAGGCGCCATCTTTTGTTTAAGCTAGTGATAACGCATTGTAAATTATACCAGAATGAGAGCAACATTATTACGAGCCAAGAGTATTTTTTAAATGATGTATATTTTTGTTTACAACCACAATCGGAATTCTTATTTAACCGGTATTCCCATTTTCCGCTAATTATTTTTTTACTCCTCAGTGAAATAGTATAGGCCTCACTAGAAAATTGAAGTGTGGAAATCGTAATTGCGACTATTGTCCCACTCCGACTTTCCGACGTTTGTCAATTTCACTGAGATTGAAGGGGATGAAGACAGCCTCCTCCCTTTCCAACAATGTTCTCGTGCTTTGGCAAAATAATTCTTGAAAATAATGTGAGTGCATTGAGCCCCCTTTTAATGAAAGATACGTGCTCGACAATGGTCAAAGAGGTACTACTGTAAGTTGATATGGGATAATCGTGTGGAACCAATCAACTTACAGTAGTATCTCTTTGACCATTATGTTTGTCACCTTTTTATGCCTATTTTCGGAATATGAAGAGCTTCTGGTGATTTGATTTAGGTTTTCACAATTTTATTTTGTTAATTTGTCATTGAAAACGTAGTAAGCTATTCCTGTGTGAGCAGTAATTTTGTTTACCTTTTTACAATAAGAAGACGTACTGCAGATCTGAAGGCGAGAGGAATTTTTAAATAAGTTAATTGTTGAATGGAATAGCCTGCCCGAATCTATAATGTTGGTTCAAGAGTATTTAACAGTTAAAGAAGCTTTAGATAACTTATTTAGTAAGTGTAACAGAGATTAAGGCCGTCATGACTCTTCTTTTCATCTGATGCTTGGTAAGGATTTGTTCTGCTATATCCTTTATGAACTAAAATAAATCAGCCTAGCTTGTAACATCCTTCCATGACTCTCGAACGAGGATGATTCTCACCTAATATCACAACTGTCGTGTGTGTAATACATTTTTCTAAATGTTCCTTCGATTCTTTGGCGAAGAACCGAAAGGAGAAAACCAATTCTTTCTCCCAAAATGATTTTGTTCCCCAAAGACGCCACGTCCCCTGAAGGGACATCAAGACTTAAACTGACTGTAAAACACTTTGGTCAATATGACCCAAAATTGGGTCATGAGGGAACCAACTAAATTTGTTGGTACAAATAATGACCCAAATTGGGTCACATTCGACCCAAATTGGGTCAAAATTCGACTCAAAATGTTAGTTCAGTTCCCCCTTGACCCAAGTGTTTTAGAGTGTTGACCAACCTCTTACACTTTAGATCTCTTTATCATGGATCTGCCATGAGTGACAGGCTGAAACTAGACTCTAAACTGGCTGAAAAGAACATATAGTATACATAAGATTAAATAGTCATGTTTAGATCTAGGCAGTGCTCGGTACGATATTATAACCGCGACATCCTTATGTAAACAAATCCGGAAAATAACTTAAAATGGTTTAAGTTCCTTCTAGGCTGGCGTACCGTAGATTATGTATTGTCAACAAGTCGACTCATCAGATGTGTATCTAAGGCATGGTTAATTCAGAGCGCCATTTATTGCTGGTATAGTTTGCGTGTACAATACAAGAAAGGAACTGACTGGAATGATTGGAACCACAGAACATGGATGGATTCCTTCTAAAGTAAATCATAAAATTAAAGTATTAACCAGACAGGCGAATGGTTAAGTGATTTTTGCTTCTAAAAATATCTTCTAAGTACTTCTTTCACTTCCTCTTGATTCAAATTGTCAGAATTTGAGCATCAAGTGCTCCCTAAAGAAAGAACTGCTAGCTAATTCACTCTACAGGTAAAGTTAAAACCTGAAACTTCTCCTATAACGAGCAACAACATTGAACTGAGATAAATTTATGAAAAACCTTCAGAGAGCCTTACAATAGTGTCATGTATGTAAGGTTTTTCAGTATAAGTTGATAAGATTCGCCATTTTGTTGTTTACCACTGAGATTGCAGAGTTATAGTGCAATAACTCGTTTGCATGAAAGTAACACATTACACACTACACCTAGTCTGTCTAGTTTCCCCTTCCCTCTGTGATTTGCCCGTTATTTATGGCATGGTATTTTCAAATTCAGCCAATCAGCAGCCTATCCCATAGAAGTGGACTTCCTGCCTTAAGTCGGAGATCCTGTATCCCACGCCACTCGTGCTGTGGACTTATCAAAAGAACCACGCAGTCAAGTTTGTAAGTTGTACGGCGTAGCATAATTTGGCTTGCATTTAATCAGCAGTAATTTCATCTTCTTTTTTTTTGGAGACCTGATAAATCAAAACAAAATCAGGAACGATCAGTCACAACAAGAAAATGTCATCTCTTTCCTTGAATTCTGTTCCGAGCTCACCCTCAAACCTTCGCAGGAGCGATTGGCCCAACACTATTTCTTATGCTAGACTTGCAAGTATTCGACTATTTTATAATAGTTTTATAATAACGACAGACTTAAATGGCTTCAACAAAGTCGTGCAGCTTCAATAAAAGCAAGTAAAGACAGTTATTTAACTTGTCCGCACAAGGGTGCTTTAGACAAAAGTGCAACCAACTTCAGCTATGAAACTGATTTTGATGGTAGGAACTTATATTGTACATATATATATATATATATGTATATATATAATGGGAGGAAAGCCACCTATAAGATCTATCAAAGTATCCCTTCATGAAATAACATATTAATGAAATTTACATCATTTGACCCCTAGATACCCCAAATGGCCTTCAACATCCACAAAAGCAATACAGTTCTTTTACTCATCATGGAGGCATCGTATGCTTAGTATGAGCTTCACCATTTATCCCTCATAAAACACCATGATTGTAAGCAGTTTAAAAGGTTTTCATCACTTGATCTCAAATCATGGCCAGTGACCTCAGATAAACCTTGACCTCTCTCAATATAACAATATGTTTCATCTACTGACAATGATTCATCAACTTGCTAATCATGATAAAAGAAAAAAATCACAAGGTTTTTTGTTGACCTCTGGTGACCTCTGACATGCTTCCACAACAATAGACTTCTTCCTCTCAAAATGACAAAGCTATATCAAGTATGTACTTTTCAAACAAGTGAGCTTTAGATGTGATAAGGACCCCACTGGCATCGAAGTAAAGCAATCTGAATAAAGGACGAATTCTCAAATGACCAAAAATATTAGAGTTTTCCCTATTGAGTATGAAAAATATCTACAATTCCCTTTTCAGGTGTTGTGCTTATGAGGTTTTTAGTTTTGACCTATGGTGTCAGCACATGACCTCTGATCTCTTTTAAAAACAATAGAGATCTTCTTAGTATTATAAATTAATACAAGGAATATGAAAAGTGTTCATCGTTCATTTCAATGTGCCAAATCCATATAATATTAGTGAAGAGTGTGAATAACTCCTATCTTGAGATATTATGTTTACAAGCAATTTCTAAGATTTTGGAAGTTTTACCTCCCGTGACTTCAGATATTTTGACCACTATCAAAGCAGTGTACGTTTCATCTTATGACAGTAATGCATTGGCACGCCAAGTATGAAAAGTATCCATGTTTCCTACTGTTAGATATCGTGTTTACTTTTGTAGTTTATGACCACTTGTTAGTTAACGTGACTTCTGACTTCCTGCAAACTAATTAAAAGTTCTTTCTCCAAGCATGATATATCAATGTCTTAGGTAAGTTCCATCATTTCTACCTCGAGGAATCGTATTTACAAGCTAAGCATCACAATCACACACATGCATAAACTTAGACACACGCCCACGCACACCCGTACACAAGCCAATATGACTGCACAGATTTCTTTTGCCTTCGGCAAAGGAAATCGATGTTCTTTTGTTATTCAGTTTATGTTCAATTCTTCAAAACAAAAAAGGGAAATGTTTTGATTCCAATCCAATTTTTCAATGCTCACAATCATTCCACTTCCAATCGAATTGGGGTCTTGAGCAATTTAAATCATTTTAAATTCAATTTCGATGCACTGAAAAGAAAGTTGTTTCATATTCATTTCAATTTCAGTGCTTTGAATAAACATTAGTTCCTGAAACTTCAAGTGGTGCCATAATAATACTCAGGGTCAAGGGCGGCTCTAAGAAATTTTGTTTGGATGGGGGGGGGGCAAAATCAAGTCCTTATACAGGGAGGTTCGGACGACCCCCCCCCCCTTCCCGGCAATATCAATGATCCTATCAAAGTTCCTTTGCATTCTTCTTCCTCAAGAAGAATGCAAAGGAACTTGGTAATAAGGACTCCTGCAAATGTAGAAAAAAGGACCTTTGCCCAGTCCCTGGAAAATGCAACCCCCCTGTAGTTTACCAAGCCACCATCTCTACAGCCGAGAGAATAGACACTTATGTTGGTCTTGCAGATTTCTTCAAACCCAGGTACCATAATCATATCAAATCTTTCAATAATAGGAGGTACGCCCATGACACAGCTCTTAGTATTTACATATGGCATCTAAAGGACAGCAATACACCGTATACCATCAACTGGAAATTTTGGAAAAAAAGCAAGTGTATACAATGTTTCTACTAAATTTGTGCCTGTGGGTAAAGTATTTTATCATCTGTAAACCCCACTCGGCTACGCTTAATTCTCGCTCTGAATTGGTGTCCACCTGTAGACACTCCAACAAATTCTCTCTGACTAGGTTCACAAAGTAGATTTAGCTTTACTCAGGTATGTACATTTATTTGTTCTGCCAATGTTAATTGTAACACGGACCGCTGTAAGTCGTGTTTTGAATCGCCTGATGAGTGGATTATCCCCACGAAACTCAGAGTAGCGACTAATACCATGAATTGCTAACTGGTCTGCTTATCATTTGTAATTTCGCTCAGCAGTATGTTTCGAGCACTCTTGAGGCTTTCGACTGCAATTCTACTGATATATATATATATACATACATATTTAAGGAACAAATCGCATTTGGCGAACTGTTATTGGTGAATAAACCGTTGAGACTCCAAATTTGACAAAATAACGGACGAGGCGAACCGAAAATGTGTGAAAAACTTCATTTTTATCAGTCTTTACGTTTACTGACCGTGTGTTGCAGAATAACAGGTCAGTGTTTAACCAATCAGAATGCAGGATTCTCAATAACGGATAGCTGGAGGTGGTAGAAATATATATATATATATATATAGATCAATAAAAAATGAAAAAGTGCTTAATATTCAGTAGAAATCCCCGAAACGTTTCGGGTCGTTACCCTTCATCTGGCGGCTAAATAATAACTTATCAGTAAAACGCGATTCAAATGTTAGGAACAAATGCGTGACTACACGATTCCACCCGCGCGTGCGTTGGCAGCGCTCGCAGAGCGTGTATGTACACTGTAAAATAACGCAACCGCGTGTAAAGCAGTAAAACAGTAAAACCTCGTAAGTGCGTAAAATAAGTAGAAACTGTCATGACGTGCGTTGGCAGCGCTCGTAGAGTTTGTATGTACACCGTAAAACAACACAGTGAAATAACGCAACCGCGTGTAAAGCAGTAAAACAGTAAAACCTCGTAAGTGCGTGAAATAAGTAGAGACTGTCATCACTTCGATGGCAGCGCTCGTAGAGTTTGTATGTACACCTTAAAACAACGCAGTAAAATAACTCAACCGCGTGCAAAAGAGTAAAACCTCGCAAGTGCGTGAAATAAATAGAAACTTTCATACCGTGCGTGTGCTCGTAGACTATGCATGTACACCGCGTAAAGCAACGCGTAAAATAATTCAACCGCGTGCAAAGCAGTAAAACAGCAAAAACAAATGCAGGAAATAAGTAGAAACTGTCATGACTCGATCCAAAACAAATTACGAGGGGCATTCATGTCAAAAACGAGCACGCGGCGTTTGGCAATAAAATTAAAAAAAAAAACGGCTACAATATTTCGAGTTTAACATTAAGTCCATTAGGTTCCCGAGCTTCATTATTAGCGGTATTCTGCCATTAGACGATTGCGGTCGGAATCACGGCATGATATTGCTGCCGTGACCATCAAGTCATGCATCGAGCAACCTTATCTGCTTATGAGGGGGATGAAATGACCAGCTACCGGATAACCAGAAAGGTTTTGCTTGATGGATCGTAGCTGTTCAGTTACACGGTCTACCAAGCGTCGTTTCGTTTCACCAATATACAAAATAGTACACCGCCTACAGGTTAAAATGTATACTATGTTGGTGGATGTACAAGTAAAACGTTGGTTAATGTTGAAGCTATTGTTGTTGGGGCCCACAACAGAGAGAAACCTGTCATGGCTAACGACAGCACAAGTATTACATCGTCCACGATTGCAAGGAAAAGTCCAAGGAGGATCAGGCTTTAATGGTTGGTGATGAGAGGCCCGGACTAAGTGACTGGCAATATTTTTCTCATTTCTGAATGCCGTGATAGGTAGTTCAGGGAAAATCTCACGGGTAGAGGGATCTTGGCTGAGGATTGCCACGTTTCTATAAATGGACTGAATGATGGGACGAACGGAAGGGAGAAAAGGTATGCAGTTTTGGGGACCATCGTCGTAGCTCTGTTTACTCCTTGAACGCGACCTAAGGCCTTCGAAAGTACTTTACGTTGGTATTGACGCTTTTCAAAGAAGGACACTAACTCTTGAGAGGCCTAAGTCGAAATCTGTGTCATAAGAGCATATCCGTCTTGCTCTGAGAAGTTGGGAATAGGGGATAGGGTTGATGCAAGACCTAGGATGGTTGGATGTATATAGTAGGTTACTGTGGAATTCGCTGGGCTTAAGGTGCATGTTTGATGTGATTTTGCTGTTACAAATGGAAAGCTCCATATCTAAGAAGACCACTGAGAAGCCAGAAATGCAGTTGGTAAATTTAAAAAATGGGGAAAATGTTTCAGCAAAGCCTATAAAGGTCTCCAATCCATTACGAGATCCTGAAGCAACACCGACAATGTCATCGATGTACCTCTTGTAAAAGATGGGTAGTTTGCCACTGAAGCGCGCAAAATAGCTGCTCCTCAAAGTGTCCCATAGTGAGGCAGGCTACAGATGGTCCCATCTTCGTGCCCATGGCTACTCCCCTAACCTTGCGGAAAAAGTGAGACTTAAACTGAAAACAGTTTTTTTGAGTCAACTCTTATTCCTCCATTCGAAAGAAATTAGTGGTGGGAACGTTAGGATCTTCACGTTTGTCCAGGTGATGGTGCATGGCTGCTAGAGCAGCCTGATGGGGGAATGGACGTATAAAGGCTAGATACATCCATGGTGAATAGCAGTCGTTCACCAGGACCCTTTGGAAACTCAAGGTCTTAAATCAGTCTAAGGAAATGGGGAATCCTCGCACTTGCGAGGTTTTACAGTTGCACTGCTGCTTTACACGCGATTGCGTTATTTTACAGTGGACGTACATACTCTGCGAGAGCTGCCAACGTACGCGTTTAGCCGCCTGATGTAGGATAACGACCTTAAACTTTGCGGAGTTTTCTACTGAATATTAAGCACTATTTCATTACTTTTATTGATCTAAACATTTCACGAGTGCTACGTGATCGACCTACATATATATATATATATATATATATATATTTCAGAGTGGCGGTGGGGAGGGAAGTACTTTTAGAGAGAGTTATACACCAAATACATTAAGGAAATAAGTTTATTTAGGGGAGAACTTTTTCAAGGGAGCGGCGTCCCCTGTGCCCCTTGGGCTTGTTTTTCTGATATCACAGTGGCCACAGTACAAGTGACGATTTGGAACGCGGAATAACTGTATAAGGATTATTAACTTAAACTGAAAGCTGGGCATCGTGGAGTCTGCTGACTTACAGCTCTTAAGATGTGGATTCATATTGTCTGAGATGTTTTCAGCAGCTCTAAAGATAAGGTAGGTTTTTGAGTATCTACCTTGGCCGACCAACCAACATATCTAACCAGTTTGCATCGTGTATGACTATTTGCAAAGTCTAATTTATGGTAAATGGTTGCTGTCACCCCAGTCGAGTTTTGCTGCTTTTAATCGATGATACACTTGTTGCTAAGAACGCAATATACCTCCATCCATGTCACCTTCATCGCTTGTAATGTGTAGTGACTGTACCATGATCTCTTTCTCGGACAGATGTTTGCAAATGTGTGGATTCTCATACAGCACAGCTCATTGTAGTTGAAACTTACGTCTTCTAGGAAACTGCACCATTTTAATATTGAGAATTTAGGAGCAACATACCAAGTCTAGCAGCAGCATCAGTCCAGCCCAGTTAGCTATTATTTCTTTGTTTATCATCCGACTTAACATCAAAATGAAATGTGTGAGGCGGGATCCAAAAAAAAAAAAAACTTCCATTTCTCTTAAAAAAAACCCATTCTATATCTCTTTAACAAATGTTTATTTTACCCATCAGAAGTGACTTACAAATAAATGCAAGAAGGTAGTGTATTTCCTGGCGTATAGCCTTATTACGTTATTTTGAAGTGTTTGATAGTATATGACCAACAACTTCTGCTGAGCTGGATAATCAATTGATTGCAAGCATTACGGATTTCTTGCTGTGTTAATCGAAAAAAGCTAATAGCAAGAATAAGACTGAGTATTGAGAAAGCTCCAAATCATAAAGTCTGATTTTTGAACTAAAACCGTCATATTGTTTATGTCCACCGATTTGTTCTTCTACGGACTTAATGCAAAACACAAACTGACAAGGGCTTAAGCGAGAAGATAAAGTATCATTACTGCCTTACTTTCCAATATGCAGTCTTGCAACTCCACAACATGTGGTTCATTGCTTTTGATACCTCGGGAAAATTTAAGGCTTATGTCTAAAAATAGCTACATCCTTCACAAATCAAGGGTTTTACTGGACTTATCTGGTGTTTGACTAAAAATATCAGGTAGCCTGTTCTGACACGTTGAAGAAATGTACCTTCAAATGAAGTAAGGCAAAAAACTGTAGACGTTATAACCGTTTGCATGGCAATCGAAAGGAAATCACAAACCTTCAAAATTGCAAAAATGTAATATTGTTGTCTGTGGGGTAAAATACGTCTGATTTTATAGCCCAACGTATTACCCAAACGCAATTTAGGACTGCTGTCATTTTTTGAGTAAGTTACAGCAAAATTTTTAACTAAAACGGCACCTTCTTAATCGAATAGGACAGGGGTACGGAATGGTCTAACTTCAACAAGACACTGAATTAACTATTTGTAAGCAACGGTATTGCTCTTGAGAATTACATTTCGTGGGACAGCTAGAATGACAAAGTTAAGTTACAATTGCCTTGTGGACATCTAATGACTTACATTTCTCCCGAATTGTACTTTAAGGAGTCAATGCCTCGATACAATTAGCCTAAGAAGACAAATTATGGTTTGCTGGAAATAAAACTTGTAAAGTCATTATTTGTCACTATTATTGTTAGTTTTTATTTTCATTGTTATCAACACAAAAAGTTGTATGTAATCAAGCCTGGAAGTTGACAGATGAATTTCGTTAATATGTCTTAATTGTGGATGATTCGAGCAACAACACTTAACTTGTCAGTAATGTTAGTAGTGCTTCTCTATAAACCCATAGTGCGTATGTAATAACAATGTTCCATACGATTCCAATCATATGATGATCGTTCGTGGGAGAGCTTTCACATCAGGACCAGATTTACCTTTGTGGGTTCCCTGGGCACAAACTTATGTGGAGGCCCCTTCGACTATAATTATCCACAAGCCTACAGTGGCGCAAGTCAGGAAAAGGGGGGAGGCAAAATTGTGGTCACTTTTAGTCCTCCCCACTCGAAAGGAACTCCATAGATTTCCTTCTTACGTACATGCAAGCCTACAACACGAAAAAAAGCACAGATGATCTCCACAAACTACCAAAAAATACAAATGTAATTTTGCGGCGCCCTTTTTGTAGGGGCCCCTTGGAACGTGCCCCGCTGGCCCACGCTAAAATCCGGCTCTGTTTGATACACCAGCAATTTGTTAACAACTTCATGAATACTTGAGTTTTTTTTTTCGTCGCCTCTGTACCGGTATTTACATTGTAAACGTATGAATTGCTAAGTAGTATTTGCTGTTTGATTTCATGAAATGTCATACGGTGTGAAATATTTTAGAAAAAATGAAAAAAATTAAATTTGAAAGTTTGTATCTTAATATTTACTGCATTATACTTACCACTATTTCTTGACCCTCGGGCCAGGATTGATTGAAAGGCTCTTCACGGAGACACTGCATTGCTTTTTCTCGAAAATCCGGCCATACATTTCCTGACACTGGTGAGGGGTATATTTGTAATACAGATGTGTATCCCTCAACACTGGCTTTTGAAGGCTGTTTTGTATAGGGATCTGTGGACAGACAAAAATGTAAGCCATATTAATAGTTTTCAACTTTGGGTTTATTTTTAAGCTATCTTTACTTTGTAAACAAGAACTATATATATATAACGATAAGCCACCAAAATATTGAGGGATGAAACTGTCCCCCAACAACAAAGAAAAACATCCACAATTCGTTTAAATTGTTGAACCAACGACAAATGCAGTGTTACTTTTTTGACCTTTCAGCTACTTCGGTACTTCGGGTCGTAGTTCTTCGGAGCAGTTTCCTTTTGCCTTATTTTTGGTTTTGGTTGTTAATGTTGTTTTGTTGTTGGTTTGACCGTATCCGTTGTGAGCTCATGAAAAGTGCGTCTGGTCTGTTTTGAGTTGGCATTTTTTCTGTTTGCATCTGCTTCCAACCAAGTAAAAACATTGGCGGATATTTACAGTGAAACCTGGGGAGGGTGGACGGAGTCAACGGCGCCAAAAAGGCTTCTGGAGAGAGAAGCGCTTCTCCAATGACAACGGTTAGGTCCAGCAACCACCTTAAGACCCATGGGGGGGGGGGTCCAAGGGCAATGCCCCGGTTTGGAGTACAAGGGACGAAGCACCCGGAACTCCTTGGGTAGTTAAAATTTTGAGTTATTGCAATACAGTAATACTGCAATACAGACTACTTCTAAAGAACATTGGCTGCGCACTAAACAGGCCACACAAACGATAATTTGACCATTTTATTATGTTAGTGGGTTGAGAGGTATCTACCTAGAAGAGGCACAGTGGGAAAAGTCCTCGGAAACCCTGTGGTATTTAGAAAACTATGAGTATTAGAATGAAAAGCTATACTTCCAAACGAAACAGGATCTACTAAACAGACCACAAAAAGGATAAGTTTATCATACCGCTTGCTGGCAAAAGTGGTAATTAAAGCCAGTCAATTGTATGGTTCAAAGGCGTTTGGACTGTGGTAGCCTACATGTAAGGTTACTTGTTAGGAAAGCCGTTTATTTTTCCAACGAACACTCATAGAAGGCCTCTTGAAATCCACCTTTATGAGGCCTGCGCCAAAAGATTTTTATCATAGGTGAGGGCTCAGGTTGAACGACCCAACCGTTCAAAAGGCGCCAAAGGACTCACGCGTTGAGCTCTCCAGGGGTGTGAATCATTTCTATATCTAAAATGACATTGAATTCACACTAAACAGAAATCGAAGTTGGAACTTGACTTTTACTTTTGGTAATTTCATTTGTGTCAATTGCCGATAAGTTTGATGCTGCAAGGGTTTTTTTGTGTGTGAGAGGTGATACTGGTATAGTGAACTCGGCCTCCAGTCTACCAAAGACGTAGGGTATTTTGCATCCAAATGCTCAGTATGAAAAATATTTATTCTTATTTTGAGCTGTCATTACTAACAAGTGTTCGAAGATTGATCTCTGGTGACCCCAGACGACCTTTAATCTCTACTAAGACATAAGGGATTTTAATATATACATTGAGTCTACAATCAAATTGTAAAAAGTATAAATGCTTCTTAAGGTGAGATACGTGTGAAAGGTTTTCAGTTTAAACTTCAGTGACCTCAGATGACCTTCAAAATCCCAAAAAACAACAACGTTCTTCCTTTTGATAAAAGCCGTAGGGGGCCTATAAAAAAGCATAAATGCCTCATACCTTGAGATATGGTATCTTAAGGCTAACTGGTCTCTGATACATACTGGCTTCTTCATTTGGAATTCACCTTCAAGAAATGATTTTGAATTGTGCAAGTGTTTGTAGTATACCTAACTTTGACCGATTGTTTTGGTTCAACATAGTGTGTTCACTACCCTTACGCATTATAGAATAAACCAGACCCGAGTAATATTCGAGGGTTACAAATTTTCAAACTAAAATGCAACATGTACAAATTTTACGCTTGGGCTGGCCGAGTGTGAATACCCCTTTTCGCTAAAACCACTGTTGTGTACTACAGTTTTATAGCAAAGGTGAGTGACACCCAGGGCCATTCACGCTTTTCGGCTATGCTGTAAGGAGATCAGATTTTATCTCCTTGGTGAAATGGGGACTTCTGCTTAATTGCGCGTACAGAGACTGATACCGTCGGGCTATTACTCTGAGAGAAGTGAGACAGTTTGCTGTAAAAGAGGTAAGGAAAGTATAAAATATGAGTTTATCATTGTTACTCTTTCGCTCTTGTTATTATGAAGTAGTTGCAGGTACTCAAAACTTTTCAAAAAGATACGACAACCTATTGAAAACAAAGCATTTAAATTAAATAAAGGGATGCTACCATTGATTCAAAGGACTGTTGGCCAACGAGTCACGCAACCCAAATTTTCAATCTCAATACGGATTAGGAAAGCAAACGTGTAACTTCATCATCTTTTTTTTTCATTCTGAGCAGTGTATGTAGCCAGGACAAGTATATTTAAGGAAACTATAGAGCCAAAAGGCTTAGTCATTCTTTGTCACTGAAAGTATTTCTTAAATATTTCTATCGCTTTCGTGAGTTTCAAATTTTTTTAAGCAATAGAAATCTTCCTTTCTTTACCACAAATCTATGTCAAGCCAGTCATTTACATGTAGAGCTACATCGTTAACAAGCAATTTCCAAAGTTTTCTTCCTTTGACCTCCATAACTTTGACGTCTGCCATAAGCAAAAGGGTTCATCTGCTGTACTGTTTTAGTCTGACCTGTTGTAACCTTACATGACCTCCGACCTCTACGGAATTAGTAGAATTTTTCCCTTCAATGTGATAAATTCTAAACACTATATATGAAAAGTATCTACCATTTCTATATTGAGGTATTGTGTTTATGAGGTTTTAGTTTTTTTCACCTTTGTGTCCTCACATAACCTCTGATCTCTACAAAATAGGGTACTCGTCTTGATAAGTCCATAAAAAATAAGAAAGTATCCACCATCCCTATCTTAAGATAACGTGTTAACAAGCAATTTCAAAGATTCAGGAAGTTATACATTCGAAAACCTCAGGTAACTTTCGACCTCTACCAACAGCATTAGCACTCTTTTTTTGATTAAAACACATCCACGCATGGAAAGTATCCATGCTCTTGAGATATTGTGAACAAGGTTTTCGGCTTTTGACCCATGGTGACCTCACATGACCTCTGACTTCTACCAAAATGGGGTCCTTCTCTCAATATGATAAAACCATATAGCAAGTACGAAAAGTGTCAATCATTGCTATTTTGATATTGCTATTTTGAGGTATCATTTTTGGTCTAGTGGTAGAGCATCCGCCTCTCACGCGGGAGGCCCGGGTTCGATTCCCAGGTCGAGTCATACCAAA
>WURT03651463.1:6639-19003 GCA_009936505.3 Holothuria glaberrima
TGGCATACATGCATTGGTTTTTACATGCTGTTCCATATGTTCAGAGAAGTAACAAAAGACATGAACCATGATAAAAGCTCACTATACTGTATATAATGTGTAACTCATTTACTTTTTCTTATCTTTCATGGGACTTCAACCATGAACAATTAAATGCTCTAAAACACAAGGTCTAAGAGCTGAGTTTTTAACTGGTTCATTATTTGTACTAACATTCTCCAGACAACAAGATATCTTTAACTAATGTGCCAAGGTACTTAGGTCTAATAAATCATGCATAGCTGTGGGTCTAAGGGCAAACACTGGAATTTCAATGACAAACTTGATTCTACAAACATGAAAATATTCCTACAGTAGCTAATGAACAGTATCGTTGCTGGGACACAAATCAAGAGATGTAGTTCAAATAAAGGTCTCTGCCAGTTTCCATTCAGGAAAAGGTTAATAACACTGGTTTCTTTACTTCAAGGTATTTTTCTATCTATGGTTTCCTGAATAGTTTCTGTGGCAACTGTGACTAAAGAGCTTGACAAAAGTCAAATATTTGAATATTTCATTTAATTGCCAATGCTTTCTAGGAAACAACACTTCCGAGGGTGAATGAACAGTCAAAAGTTCTATTTACTGAAAAATTGCGCTTAATTAATCATTCTAGTGGTTTGAGTTAACAGCACTACAAGAATCTATTGCCAAAACAGTTATGGCACTTTAGTCTATTATCATTCTGTCATCAGTAACTTGATGAGAGTAGAAACTAGAGTTAATATGGGGTATTGGTAGTTTTTTTTTTTGGGGGGGGGGGGGCAAAACTCATCTGGTTTGGGAGTCCATGAGCTCTGATACTCACTTCCTATATACATTTCCCTAACTGCCTGCAATTCCTGTCTAGGTAAGACTTCTTGTGCAGAGAGCCCCCCCCCCCCATTCTATCCCATGCGATTGGTTCCTATTCAACTTGCAGAGGTAAGGGAGAAGCAACATAGTCTGGTGGAAGCAGGGAGGTCGGGGTTGACCAGGATGAAGGAAGAAGGATAGACTAGCACTTATGTGGGAATGATGAGCAAATTTGCAATGTGAATATGTCTGCCTTTGGTAACTTATTAGCCTGTATACATATCGCCAATTAACTTCTGGTGAAAGAGGAATGAGTGATTTTGTTTCAAGTAGTCCCTGCTCCTCATTCAAGAGCATCACCACTGAAATTATAAACCATATTTGATATGTGACACATAAAATACATTTTGTTCTTCAATAACAACCTTGCTCAACTTTTTATTCTCATCATTACATTAAGAATAAATTTGCACTTCACTTTGTGTTAGGGACCCTAGTTATATCAAATTTCAATATAAAAGATCCCCTTCTGATCGTAAAATCCTAGACTGGACATTTCTCCATCAATCATGAACAGTACTGCCAACTTCAAGATGCTATTTTGTACATCTACAGTAGTGACACCCAAGCTTTGACAAGACAGATGGCTGAGAATCACATTTAGAGCTGAGCTGAACCAACAGACAGTGCATGCTAACTGCAGTGCCTTGTGTTTCAAGTGGAACTCTGCAGGCTATCTGCGGTCGCACATGCCTTTAACAAAATTCAAGAAGCCTTAAATTTTTCATTAAAATTTGTAAACTACTGAATAGCATTCTGGCTGCTGATCAATTATATGCACTTATAAGTAACTATTTTAACCTTATGTGTAAAGAAACAAATTTAAAAATAATATTTGCATTTTTAATGCGCCAATATCTAGGCAATCCTAATCCAAGGGCCCAGCACAATCTTATTGGTGCTCAACAATATGTAAATCCTCCCGAAGACTATCCCTCCTAGCAGCAGCTGTAACGGTGCGCCCGATGACAATTTACCTCACAAGTTACCCATTTAACCCCTGGGTGGAGAGAGGCTATTGTGGTAAAGTACCTTGCCCCAGGACACAACACAATGACCCAGGTAGGATTTGAACCAGCATTCTTAGATCACAAGTCTAATACCTTAACCAATGACCACCATGCTTTCAATATCCATGTTCTCAATATGAGTTTCAGATAATCCATGGTTGAATAATTAATAATTTCATGCTACTCAGAGCTATTTAATTTACCTCAGTTGATGCTTTTCCATTGTAGGACATCTTCTTGATGGCTACCCCTTCTGAAGTCTTGGTATTTCGGGCCTGTGAAAGTACAAAATGCTTTGATAAATATTATGATAAACTACCCAAAAACACGGATCAACATCATGTGTGTGTTGTTCCCACTGTGGTGTGTGTTATTCCCAATGTGGGTGAGATGTTAAATGCCTATATGTACTGTATGGAGTATCCACAAACTGAGTATAGGAACTGTCAGCATTTTTCTTCTTGAGATATCATGTTAACCAGCTGAGTTTTACAAACACACATGTATAAACATAAACATGTGCACAAGACATCAGGAATGCATCTAAGTTTCTCTTTCATCCAAACCATAAAGGGGGAAAATCTGGTATTTGCAGGAAAATTTGACACCCTTTTGGGGAAACAAATATTTCTCCTCTCCTGTCTAGCTGCTCAAATACAATACTGTACTTTTGACTTGCAGAGACTCTGAAAAAAGTTAGGAAACCAGCTGTTATTGAATAGGATACTTGGTAATTAAAGGACAAAAGTCATAAAATTGAAATGCAGTTCCACATTCCTATCCAGACACAGGTAGAAGTAAGCCAGGAGTATTAAAACATAATAAGTGTACCAGCAAACAGTTTCCTCAATTTGGCAACAATACATGCTGCTATAGCTACCAATACACAAACATTCAACTTTCTTTCACTTCCCCAGAATCTAGGGATATCTAAGTCCACACAGAAACAAAAAAATAAAAAGAGTCAATGGAAAAGCCACACAAATCATCCAGGGCTCTAGTTTTATAATGTCAAGTACAGAAGAGCCTACACAGGAAGAGAACAACTGCAACTCACAGTACTTACGTAAGTTGCTATTGTTAGGATGCATGGCACAATTCACCTATTATACCAATGTTATGTTCAGGCATTGAATTGTACAAAGTGAGGCTCAAGACCTGTTCACACGCTGCACTCTTTGAAAATATGTTTTCACCCTGAGGCTTTGGCATATGGAAGTTTGAAAAAAAGAAAAAGGAAAGTTGAATAGTGTCCTATTGTAACATTATTCTGAACAGTGAAGTCTTCAACAACTGCGAATTGTTCAATAAACAGTATTAAGTACTGTATTCAGCACCAGGCAGTTTCAAATTCATGAACATTAACTGCATGGTGACTGTAAGGGGAGGGGTGGGGTTTCACGTAAAGGGGGCGTAGGTGCAGAATAGTGCAACCATGTTCTGTTTTCAAGTATGTTCATATTGTAGAAATTTTCCATTTTTTGTAAAGATACCTTTAAAAACCAATAAGTTTTCCAACTTCTGGCAACTCCCCCTCCCCCTTCCCACCGCAAAGTACTTACTTTAACAAGTACCAAAAAAATAACTATGACCCAAAAGCAATGAAAACACTAAGCTTTGCCAAAGACCTTGTTATAGACCACTTCATTGTTCTAAGACCCTGGCTAGGCTTTGCCTAGACCCAGGGTACATGAGGTCCATAGTCTACATGAGTGCAGTGCATCACTTAATTCCCTTTCACAATTGGGGCACGGCTACTTGCAACAATTTGGTCATGCGATAGGATAAAAAATCTTCGGCCCTTTTAAAACTGGCACACACCTGTTTATGGGTGGTAACGACAAAATTTTTTCACTGTTGCATGAGCATTCACAAGGTGTCGTGCTAGGAGACGCACTCTTACAGTGGCGCAGGCCATTACACCAGGTCTCCTCTGAATTTCCAACAAGCAGACGTGATCGATTGTGACCGATCCAGTCGTATTAGGTCGCATTGAGGGTAGTATGACTGTTGTGGGACACAACGCATGAGGTTTTGCCAACCCAAAATCGCATTTGATCTGTATTTGGTGGTGCGATAGAAAATTTTTCTGCCCTATCACATGATCAAATTGTTGGAAGTAGTCATGCAGCTTGTGAAAGTGCCTTTAGGTCAGACAGTCTGCAGGTTCCTACTTGTTGAGGCTCAGTCATTTTACAATTAAAATACTAAGAAAAATTTACTATCATTTGGATCTGAAATTTTTGTCTAGCAAAATGGATTCACCAAAAATTTTGCACCCCCCGGACTTTCAACTCCTGGACTAACAGTTAATTTCCAGAACACTTTTCTGACTTGACAATGTCAGCTGGTCCCAGACAATTAAGTGTCAAAAGTGTGAAACAACTTCCTGGATACCTTTGAAGCCTTATGTGGGAAGGGGGAGGGGGTAGGGTGGTGGTGAAGGAGAAGGGAATGAATTACTTTGACTTCCTACATTACCTTTAATACCTACCACAGAGGTGTTTCACCAATGTCAGGTGATCATGCCTTATTAATATTGAAGGGCAAGCATCCATTGTGTCACAGTAGTATCTATGGTTCTGCCATGCACATGTGCTGTAAATATGCTTAATTGTGTGTGTTCTGTGCCTGGCATGCAATCCCATCCTAGTGATGTCACATGAAATCCTTTTAAAGGTTTATTTCTTCCTGCCTAAATTTCACATTAAGTTGCACTTTCTTTAAAAGAAAGAATAGTCCAAACCCAAATTTATTTTTGATATAATACAGAGAAACTGATTCCCAGCATTCTGTTCACTTTCAGAAGAAAATGTGTCAACTTCAATTGCTAATATCTCAAGAACCAAACATGGGAAATGAATGAAAATTTCCCTATGTTTAGAATATGTTTCTCTTTAACATATCTAATATTAATTTGGGTCTGGACAATTCTTGTATGTGGGAAAAAGGAGTACTTACAAAGTATACAGCACCAAAGCTCCCATGTCCAATTTCTTGGAGTTCTGAAAACAGCTTCTCTGGATCTTCCTCTGAGAACAAGCTGGCAACATCTGGGTCTCTTATCTGGCTAACACGGGTAGGAAGGGGCATAATGGAATTTTACTACGTTTTGATCTTCACCAAAACAGTTTCTGTATGATGGAAATAGCAACTTATTATTTTTTTTCCTTTCTTAATTCCCTGTTTTCCCTTCTAAGACTAACTACTCAAGCTAAGACGCTAAGTCCAAGTGCAGACTTCACTTCTTGAAATCCACCACCTCAAACACTTATCTGGCCACATCTCCAGAACTGTGGTGCTGCAATTCACAAAACCCTGGGTGAATATGGTTGTAACGCCCTCTCAGATCAAGCCGACAGTTCTCTGGGCAAACTTTTAACAAAATCAAAACAGACCCTTCAGATCTACTGCTCATGGAAATGTTCTGCACTGGCTATTGTATACGGAAGTCTTCTTTAACATTCTTGAGGCACATCTGGAAGAAAAATGATGGAAAAAGGAAATGAAACAATGCATTACAGTACAGTATTTACAAGAGTGCTCTTAAACTGTACAGGAAGGCAAGGTAACCTCACTTGATACTTAACTGCCTACCAAATAGCCCCCTCCATAGTTCCATGTATCAAGGCTATCTAAAATATCTATCCACTACTGAACCATACAACAGTGAATTTCTTTCTTAGAAAACCTGACTACAGTATTTTGAAGTATTATTACCCTGCTACCTCATTTTGCATTGCCTCATTCTGTGGATCTATAGGCCATGCTTAGAAGGTATAGAGTATGATTAATTAATATCTGTACCACTATTTTATGTAATACTTCACATACTCCCCTAGTCACCTGGCTAAACTGTCTTTTTGAAAATAACCATCAAAAGTTACATGTTGACAAAATAATGTTGGTCCCCATTTTTGCATAGCTCTTGTACATCTTGTTTCTCATTATTTGGAGGTAACCTCACTTGATACTTAACTGCTTTCCAGGACTGGGTTGTGTCATGTATGCTAGGACTGACCTATATGGAAAGCAGTGTTTTACAACCTTCTCATATAAAAACAGCTTTATAATCTACTACATATACCTGCTATTACATAGAGACATGCCCATTCAAAAAGTGGAGACAAGCAGTGTACTGTAAATTTAATATTCAAACTGACGTCCCAAATACATCTTAAATGAAGTACTGTAGCAGTAACCTGCAGTGGAGAACATCATTACTATATATCAATGGATACAAATACAGCAAAAAACCGTGGTTAACATATAATAATTTTTCAGAGGCATGTAATTCAAAACTTTCCAGTGAAGAGAGTAAACATCAACGTATCAAATTCATACAGCGTGGCTTTCACACTAAGACACAGTCTTACCATCTCTCTCTCTTTAGAAATATGTATATAACATTGTAATTTAAATTTTCTGATTCCACTAAGAACAATCTTTACACAGAAAATCTGATTTCATTACAACCTTCTTTCATTAATTGTAAACAATACTGACTATTCCTACTGTACTGACCAGTTGATCATTTCAAGTACTTAGGCCATAATTAAAAAATGTCACATTGACAGAAGTTGACAGGATTGTCTTCAGGGAAAATTCACCCTGACTTTTATAGTGATTGCCATAAAAGAAAACCTCACTACAGGGTAGAACCTTTGATCGAGGTGTGTACTCAAAAGAGTGTTTAATACCTAATAACCCTCTTGGGAAAAATTCAAGTTCATTAACAACAAATAAATGACTTAAATATGAACATGTCTCTCAAGGTTCAATATGCACAGGTTACTTGTTGATTTAGATGGCTTATAATGATTACTATTCCAACTCTTTACAATAATATCAGGTGTGTTTGTGTTACTCCTATCCAGGTGAAAATGTTCACTGATGTATGCTAAACTGGCACTGCACTCTCTACTGTATATCATGCCCTACTGTACAAACTGGTCTAACTTGCAATTAGTTCATTCCCCTTGAAGCTAACATACATGTGGCTTTGAATGATTTAATGCAAGTTCGTGCAATGTGAAGTATTCACACTTGGGGTCTAGTTTCTACTCAGATTCATAGCAAGCAATTATGTTTGCATACATAATTAAGGTCTACGAAAGCATTTACAATATATATTGCCACATGAATTAAGGCCATGACTGAATTAGGACACTGAGGCATACTACACTAGGGGAAATTGGGAGTTTTTTTGAGTATAGTAGAAAGGTGACAACCATTAAATTAAGTGTAGCAGAGTTATATCTGAAACCTAACTGCTGCTGAACCTATAGGGACTGGTGTACAGTCCTTCCTTTTCTTCAAAAGGCCCAACATTGGTTAAAAGAACTATCAGCAGCCCAGAAGGGTCCTACATTATCATTTTCCTGATAGGAATGTCAACTAACACATCCACAAAGAGAACAATGTTTGAATGCCTCTAGGCCTTTACATGGACTCTCCATCAACTGCAAGTACACAATATACCTATACAAAGGCTATAACCTTTAAATTGATTACTCTAACTGTATCAAAGTTCTATTTTTACCAAGCCTCCCACAGCAAATGACAAGATGATAATTACCTCTGACACTGTACAGCACAATGGCATTTCCTGTAGGTTGCGCTTGCAATCCCAATAACAGGAAATGTGTGTTAGAATGACACAGCATAGTCTTATAAATGGGCTTATAAAGAGTTCTCTCCACAGATCAAATGCCCAGGTTGTGATAACAAAAAGGTAGTAATGAACTTCAAAACAGGATTACTAAATCCCGTAGCTACTGTACAAAACTGCTTTGTGGAGCAAATCAGCTGTACAAGCAGATCGATGAATGTACAAAATGGAAGACAAGCAGGAGGCTGGAAATTAGGAAGGGGGGAAAGATAGGGCAGAAGAAATTGTTCATCAAAGTACTAAATAAATGAGTCTGAATCTTTTTAAAATGGTTAATAAAATTATGAGATAGTGGGACAAAAATCAGGATGGTCTACCTTAAAGGTACGAAGATCAAATGACCATGCCGCTGTTGACAACTTCACCCTGGGTACAAACATGGTTGGAATGGTTAGCATATGAGACTCAGACAAAAGCAGGGCTAAAAATAAGATTTGGGATGACCAAGGCCATAAGGTCTTAGGATGGCTATAATTTGTCAGGACACCAAGGCTAAGCAAGAGGAGAATCAAGGCAAAACCTTTGAAAAGACATAACACAAAGTAGAAATGATGCAGTTCTAATGTTTGGTCCATTATGGCCTTTCATGTGGGGGTCTGAAGGGCATGTTCTTCACTGCCTCTAATTATTTTGAGCTCTTTGCAAGCTTTTCTTTTGTTTCTGCTGTATACTAATTGTAGGTTAAAAATTACCAAATTTGCACTCATCTTCATAATATAACTGTATCCCAAATTACATGTCATCATGAAACCAATTTTTTGAGAGAAATCTGAATTGAATGTAAACTTCTGAAATGAAGAAAATGATAAAAATCAATTCAGGCAGAGCAAACAGTGCACAGTCAAATAATTCATTGCTCAAAGGGTTAAAGCTCTGTCTGAAATATTAATGTTCTTTGTGCCAGGGTAGATCAGCTCAATATTTGAGTAAGAGGCTCTTACATTTGGGAGAGCATACATGTAGTAAATAACAACCCTCTGTCCAGGGTCAGTATACCAATCATGACTGTTTTGAATAATTCCAGGAATTTTAAAGTCGGCAAAGCAAGTCTACTTTTGGCCCCTCCTCTAATTTGTAACTTTCCAGGAAAATACTGTATTTTTTTATTTTTCATATTTTGTCTCCACTTTTCAGCTCAATAGAAATGATCAAACTTTCTACCTTCATTTCTTTGGTATGACCTTTCGTGGATCACAATCCTAGTTTTTAAGCCCCACATTCAGATGGAATAAATAGGTCAACAAAGCAACAATCACCTTTACAAGCATTTTCAAACCCAAGGAACTTCATAAAGCATGGTAAGTTTGAAGAATGCCAACTGAATACGACAGAAACTTCACACGGGTCAGTAGACACACACTGTATTGTAGCAGTCTGCTTATGTGGACTTAGCAATATGAATGCTGCTTCATTAGACTGCCATTGCAAACTGCCTTTTCATGAACAACCAAGTGGCACTTACCACAGAGTTTCCTATTGTATGCTGCTCAACACTCAAAAACTGTGGACTTCTGTTATGTAGGACTCTGGACTATAGACCACATTGCATACCCTAGGTGCAATGTAGTACAGATCCAACAGGACAGGCTATTAAGTGTTTGTACTGTGTTGCTCTTTTGATAATATGCTTGATTTCAAGGGGAAATCCCAAGTAGACAGAGTATCCTACAAGAATACATAATATCTCCACCCAAGAATGAGTCAAGAGGTTTTCATTCTTTCGGAGATTTCTCTAAATTTGTTCACCATAAGCAAAACTTTCAGAACACTTCCCATGTACTCAGTATACTGTTAGAAGCAAAGGAGAAAACTAAAATTCAAACATTTGTGTCCTAGACGGCCACTGTGCTGTTTTGTTTGTTACAATATAACTTTGTACATGGTACAATTATACATATTACAAAGGAGACTTAAATCATTGCTAAATGCATCCGAGGGATCATGGGAACTGGGAGTAGACAATAGCGTCAGTCACTGCTCAAATACTCCCAGTTCCCATAATTCCTTGGGTGCATTTAGCAATGATTAAACTCTCCTAATGGTCATGCACTGATGTGCACTGATGCTCTCGTCATTCAATTCCATACAAACATGAAGTCCTTAAATATATGCTTTATGATCTTGCACTACATAGGCCTATACTGTGGCTTTAGAAGGTGCAGTTCAATCTTAACAGCCCCCCCCCCCACCCCATAAATTATATTCTACTTCAAACCAATGAAAAACTGTTAATTTTTTTTTTTTACATAACTATATTGATCTCAACCATTTATAGACTGATACCAACCCTCTCTGCATTGAAAGGCAACAAAGTTGACCGACTTTTACCCCAATGCCATTCATGCACCAATAAGATGGTGCTGACTGCACGTGCCCTGAAAAATATTTCTATCACTGATGACACTTCACAAACAATGTTCAACTCCCACAGTATCATATCAAGGCTCAAAAGTACAAAGTACATAAAGGTAATTTATATGTTTGGACAATGCCATGTTGAAGATGCTGCACTCCTGTACTAGAACCAGTGCTTCCTTTAACTGATCAAGATAAAATTGCATGCCTCTACTTCATAGTACATACTACTGTACATGTGACATAGATTCTTAGTTTTACAAAACGGTCCCAATATACACAGAGATTTATTCATATAACACTATTGCAATACTATACAAAGCCACCTTTTATAGCCCACACTTAGGTATTCAATATAAGACAGTTAACATTATACACAGTTCATTACCATGCAGATCTTATACGCAACTAACAGCTCCAAAGTTGTGTGCAATGCAGCAACAATTTGTGTAGACAATCACATAAGAATGTATGCATACAATACGGCTAACACTCTAATCAGATAATGTCAATATTTACATATCCACCCCCTAGAGATATTAAATGCTCATATTTACAGACACATCATTGCACATCAGGTAGGTACAGTGTGAATACATACAGTGTACTGTACATGGTCTGTAAAAGCATATACAGTAGGGTGTTTCCGAGTTTGACCTGGTTAGATATTTTTTGTTTCAGGTTCCTAAGGAATTCCTAAGGCAGTATTTAACAGTACCTTGGATTATTATGGTTCTTGCTAAAAAGACATACCTGTGCACAACACTATATACTGAGTTTAAGGCTATCATGTACTTTAAGTTCAGTTGAAGTATAACTAGATTAGGCAAAACTATGAGTTACTGTATGATGTAAAGTTTCCTGTTATAATGGATACAATGCAGCATGCAGCACCTGGGAATTTTATTGGGTGATATTAAAGTTTAGGGTACAGTGTACTGTCCCACCCTAAACTGAATCTCAATTGAATTGAATACTGGATATTTCAGCCTTCAGTTTCACTAATACTAACATTTTGACTTGATAACACAGTTAATGCTTTGTATTAGGAAGTGATGATTCACAGAGCAATGAGACTGCATTGTCATTCTAAACATCACGTTCAGGTACAGTAGTTGATTCTCAGCAACATGACTAAACTCTCATCTGTTACAGCTTTTGGGGAAAATAACTCAAAGGCTACAATTAAACCCTCACTCCATGCCACAATTTATACTGTGGCATGGACTTGCTAGATGTGATGATTCCTGGGATGAGACTTTGGAGTGCAGTCTGTTGCTACTTTAGTGGTTCTCAAAACTTTTTTAGACTACCCCACTTCCACCATTTTGAACTGTCCTAATGCCCCCCCCCTCCCCCACACACACAATGATATCTCAACGCGGAAGACATTCAACCTATGGAGTGGAGTTGTTAAATTTCTAATGCCATTTTTGGATAATTTTGGGTCACAAAATTAATTTTGGGGAGGGAGAGGGGAAAGTTGGGATGAAGGGAGAAGCGGAAGTGAAGAACTAGAGGGGGAAACAGACCCCTGGATGCATTTTTGTGCCCTAAATTGCATGCAGTGACGTACTTTGTCATAGCCGTTGTGGACCCCCAAATCACTGCCAGCGCCCCCTTATTCCCCTTGTAATTTGTAGCGCCCACCTGAGACTTTCCAATGCCCCCGGGGGGCGGTAGGGACCACTTTGAGAACCACAACTCTAACAGTGTTCACTTTAGGGAAACAGCAGTGGGTCTTGCCAGTGTTCATCTTCAAGTTACAATTTTGGAGTGAACAGACTGGAGCAATATGGAATTTGGAATATCTTCATTCCCCCAACCCCCTACAATCTTGAAGAGTGTACTGTTGTACTGATGTTGCAATTTGACCAGTGTTACAAATCTCAGATACTCCAATTCAAATACAGGGGGATACAGATCAGATACCAGTGTGTGAGAAAGGTGCAGACTATGAAAAGCACATGGCACACTGCAACTACTGTAGGTGTGGTTTCATTCACATTTAACTAAAAGGTTGGGACATAGAGATATCAAAATAATTTCACTTTTTATGAAGTATCAGTTGAGAAATATCAGTAGTGTCAGTATTTTAGGTAAATTTCACCAATAGAGATACAGTATAAATTTGAACAGTATCCACACCACTTACTTCAGGAGAGGCAGTTGCATTACAGGGTTCAGAGCACAAAGGATCAAATGAATTCAAAGACTTTTCACAGACTTTTTACAGCATCTTTGGTAAAATTTCATGACCAAATCTTTATTATGCAAACCGTGTCGTAGTACATACAAAACCTATGTCTGCATAATATAGATGGGAATAAAGTTTTCAGTTTACAGGCCTAGCTCACGCTTCAGCTTTCAAGAGGCAAGGCCATTTGGCCTTGGTTCAGCTTGCATTTTTGAGGGCATCAAGGCCATTAGTCAG
>WURT03651474.1:0-11061 GCA_009936505.3 Holothuria glaberrima
TTCAGTTTTCCCAACTCATTGTCGACACACACACAACTGGCCTAAAGACAGAGTATTTTTCTTTGTTATAAACCCACAGCAAATAGTAGCAGTTAGTTCGTTCACACTGTTTTGTCCCTTGTGTGAATACCTTATTGAGAGCTATTTACTGTCCTTTTCTTAAAGGAAATCATCACTGTCTACATCTTCATCTTCTTCATCAGTTAAATTCTCATCATCTTCATTCATTTTTTCCTGTTTTAACATTTCTGCAAAAGCTTTCAACTGTTCTAAAGATATGTTGGCACATGAAGAAGCAAATCGTTTGTCTGTGGAATCAATAATCCTACACAGACTTGGATTTCTTATTTTAGTTTTTCCATGCTTATCTGGGACCTGGTAGAGCCCAAGACGCTCCAAGAGGAGATGTCGGAGGCGGATGTGCTCGTAGGAATATTTGAAGATTTTGGCTTTCAAAATTTCTTTGTAATCTGTGACTCCCATTGCAAAAAAGACATGCTGTAACCTCAGTTCTGAAATGCAAAATCAAAGAAAAACAGTAATTGGAGTTAAAGTGTAAAGGATCACAACACAATTATACATATTTTTTAATGTTCAACAGTAAAACTTAGTATAAACTTAAAATGCTACAGTAATCCCACCTGAAGCCCTTTTAAAACACTGTGCAATAACACAAACATTATATAATGGGCCTATAGAAAAAAGTGTAAACTAAAAACAAGTGAAAGTGGTGTAGTTCAGAAAATGGGATGAATACTGCTCATATTAGAGACACAAAATTACACATTCAGTAAAAGTATTCAATATTGTTTACAGTAGTAATAGTACTGGGTGCTTCTTTAAACTCTGTTCATCACTTTGTATGAAAGTCAAATGGGGTGATTAATATCAATATGAACATTAAACCAGTGCGGTGGCCGAGTGGATAAAAGCAGTGGCATTTGAAGCAATGAAGCTTGGCAATGAGGACGTTCAGCATTCGATCCCTGGCCAGGTCAAAGTACAGTATGTACAGGTAAGGTGGGTTTTTCATCCAAGAGCAGTCTATGGTTTTCCCATCTGAACTGGCCTTTCAAATTCAAAAGAGACCAAATTTGATCTAAATTGTTGGTTAGCCACCTGACGTGAAGTTGTAATTCATAAGCCACATAGGCTTTTCCCCCATTTATGGTAGCTTAGTGCCATAAAACAACTGCTCTTCAAGGCCTGAATTATTACAATTATTTCAAGGTTAAGATCACTTTTGTGATATTTCTAGAAAATTGAAAAGTTAGTCAAGATTTTTCTCTTTCCATAAAACTTCAGAAAAGAGAAAAAACAATACTGGACCCTCCCAATTTTCTATATACTGCACTGTGCTGCAGTTTGTTTATAATCTTTTGAACAGCGGCAAATCTCACCTCAGGCATTTAAAGTTTCCCTAATAAATTAACTTCTAGCTCATCTTCCAATTTAAAAGAAATACACCTGACTATTGCACTGCCTGGATAAAGTTATAAAGGCCTGTAATGTGTTAAAGGGAGAAGTTAATTTTTAAAAAAATTTGCTAAATCTTGCAGATCTCCTTTTATTTCTCTCACAAGTATTTTTCATAATGTTCCTCTATAAAATCATTGAATATTGATGGTAAACCAAGGAGTTATTCTGCATAAATTTAAGAAATACGTAACAAAAATATTGTCACATGATTGATAGGAGCCATTCCTGAACTAGTACGACAGGGTAAACTAATTCAAATAGGGGGACTGCATTTTCCCTTTAATAGCCCAATTTGCTCAAGGCCTTAATTCACACAATTGACACTGTATGTCATGCTTTGTTTACATGAACTTATGAAGTGGAAGGATGTAGCTAGGATGAAATTTTCAGGGGGGCTAGGTATCAAGTGAAATTTCACAGCATTGATCACCATCCTGGGGATGGGGTCTAAGGGGAGGGGGTGTCCCACTCCTCTTTGAGAAAATCGTTTACATGGAGTGATCTGCACAAGTCATCATTAAAAAATCAGACCGATGTTATTGTGTCAATCTATGTTGCTTACAATGTTGTCATATATTGTAACTGAGATTTCTGGGTACAGTAGGTCCAACATGTTTTGGGTGATGCAAGAGCCCCTTTAAAATACATTGAGCCTTTCTCTCAAGTGCTTAGTGAACCTTACAACATATCAAAATTTATAAGCAAGCTTTAAAAGATAATTAAGGGAAATGAATGTACAATTAAAAGAGCTTTGGCCTTAATGGTACCCAAATTACCAAGTCACCTCACACAAAGTACTTAGGGTTGAACACTGACGAGAATTTAATCTGGAAGAAGCATGTGAATGAATTACGTAACTCTCTCCTTAAGTACATTGGTATTTTCTATCACATAAGTAGCATCCTTCCAGTTGATACGGCAATACAGATTTATTACTACCTTGTGTATTGTAGGCTCTCTTATGCTATTGAAGTTAATGATACAGCCTGTGCCACTGGACATACTTAAACCTCTCCAGACTATACAAAATAGATTACTCAAGCTACTTACTAAAATGCCCATGGTGTTATTCAACTGATCAGTTATACTTGGATTGTAACTTCTTAAAAATTAAAGATATTCATATGTATTGTATGGGAATAATTGTGTACAAATATTGTTTTAACTTACTACCAAATGCATTAGCAGATGTCATAAAACCCCCAATTTCAACTGCCAGTGAAATAAACGATGTATACACTCGAAATAACAATCTTTTTTCTGTATCACGTCATAAATCTGTGCATGGTAAATTACTTCATCGAAATCATTGTCATAATATTTGGCACAAACTTCCCCTTAATGTAAGATCTAGTACTTCACTTCGTTCTCTTCAAAAAAATCTTAAACGTTTTCTCATAAGCTATTATCACTTTTAAGCTTTGAGCTCTATATATTCATCTGAATTGTATTAATATCCAGAGAAAACTTTTTTTTTCTACTTTTCTGACTGCCTCTTCTTTTTCTTCCTTTTTGCTTCTTTTGTTTCCTTTGTTTCATGGTCACTAGCTTTGATGAACAGTACTGTTTTTCTAGTGTCCATCATATGTATGCACACTATTTCTGACAAATGTAATTTTGTTGATGAGCATGTACATATGAGAAATAAATTGACGTGAACTGAATTGAATTGAAAATAGAAAACATACAAGTTATCAATACCAGTACTCTACCTGTTTGATATTCACTCTCCTCAAAAACCTGTGGGGTATCAGCAATAACCTGACAAATTTGTTTGCTGGTAAACTGTAATTTTCTAAGTAATTCTAAAATTTGTTGAAACTTCTTCTTCTTGATGGTCAAAATGTCAGGAAATGTTGTAACTGTCATTTTTAGCTGACCATCTGTAAGTCCAAGGTTCCAAAGAAATTGAACTCTTTCAAGAATGCCTGAATTTGACAGTTTCCAGATTAGAGGCCTCTTGTCCAGAATGTGCAGTAGACTGTTACTCTTAAAACCAAGATCACACAAGCACTGCACATTGTGTGCTAGAGTGTCTTCATCTGTTTTCAGTACACTTGGGTTATCTTTGAAGAAGCTGTAGATATTCCTACAATCACAGTTCTTTTCTAAAAAGAGATGGCACAAAGTGTCCAGTTTTTCTTTGGAATGTGATCCCCAATAACTCCTCAATTCTTTTGATTGGAAAAGGTGTTGGATTTGCTGGGAGAACCTTTTCAAATCATCTTGTGAGTTGATGAATGCAATAATTTCAGCAGGGTCAGATTGTGTAGTGAGCCTGATAGCTTTTAAACTCATCAAAATTCCACCTGTCTGTTCCCATAGTCTGTATTTTGGCAGAGAATCGCCACCTTCATAGCTTTGCTGTCCAACTTTCAAAAAATCTGATGCATATCTTGATGAAAATTTTTCACTTAATATTGAAGAACTATTCCTCAAAGATGTGCAACATTCTGTAAAAAGTTGAACTTGATTTTTAAAAAGCATCAATCTTCTGCTATGTAGGCCTAGGTGTATAACTTGTCTGGTATGATGATACATTTTGAACCTTAAACTGGTTAAGTAATAAGGCCTAGTAGCCTACTATAAGTACCAATAACAGTAACACTAAACAGTGGGCTGGGTTTGCAAGGAAAGCTTTGCGAAAAAAAAAACAAAAAAAACAGGGAGCCTAATTATTGACGGTGTGAGTAGCCTATAACCACACAACGTCAGCTACTACTTCTACCAGGCAACACTGTCACTTGGCAAAATGAACGGTACCCTCAAACTGTTTAGGTTATCGTCGAAAAAAGTTTTTCCGAACGGTAGGTAGTTCGTACAGTATGCCGTTTGCCGCTGAAGTGGATTGTCAATATCACGTACGTGTAGTACCGGTTGCACGAACTGTAGAGTCTGCGTAGCAATCGTTCTCTTCCCTCAAATGAGAACCTTAACAGTCAACCCTGCACTAAAAGAGCTTGTCAAGCAGAGGTTATGTGGATCCATAGCAAGTTACCATTTGGCAATCAATATCAAATTATTCATAATTCCAAACAAATACCATGTAGTAAATTTCAATCTTACATTACTGTTTCAATCTTCCAAAATATTTAAGGAAATTTTCAAGTATACAAAAATATGAGAAAAAGTTCTCTTCATGTTTGGACAATGGTGGATTTTCATGCCTCGTTCCTGTACGAGCCTCTCTTGTATGTGACGGTTCTGCATCATGGTATAAAAATTTTACTTAGTAAAAATGACATTTTCTTGCATATCAAAGCGTCACTTAGCCCTCTGAATTTATGGTGACCCTCATATGACATCAAATTCGCACAATTGTAGCAAAAATTTACCTTTAACTCTTCCAAAATGTGAAATATGGTAGAATGTCCAGTTGTGACTGAGTAGCAAGCAAGGTCCATGTGAGTAGGAAAACTATGATAAATCACGTTGAAGCTTAGGCTAGCTTAGGTAGGACAGAATGCATGCTAAATTAAAGGGAAAATGTAGCCCATTCCCCCAATTTGAAAGTGTAGGCCTACCCCGGTACACTAGTTCATGAATGGCTCAGCACTGGAATGGCTCCCATCAATCATGGGACAATATTTTTGTTACTTATTTCGTAAATTTATGCAGAATAAGACATTGGTTTACCCTAAATATTCAATGATTTTATAGCTTACAGGAACATAATGAAAAAACTTGAGGGAAATAGCCTAAGAGGAGATCTGTAAGATTTACCAAATTTTTGAAAATAAACTTGGGGGACTCGCCCTTGAACAGTGCTGTGTGTTTGCATTACACTCCTCCATCACAGCCCTTTGAATCTCCCGGACTGGCCATTGACTTTGTACAGTTATGTACAGATGCCTACATAGCAAGCTGGTTGGCTTAGGCAGTTGAGTATCTCCGATGTAAGGGAAGAATTTAAAAAAAAAGAACACTTGCTAGGCCTATCACTTTGCCAATTTTTCTTTCAAAATCAAAGAGAATTAGGCTAGGCCTACCACTGTATGTGTACAAAGATAGGCTTATAGGCTATGTTAGAATAGTGCAGCGTCATGGCTGATGTACCTTACCAAAATAATAGAACAGGACAGAATGTCACAGAATTTGAAAACTATGTCACAGAAATCCGTGACGATCAGCAACATGGAAAATCATTTAAACTTAAGGCAAATGTCTTTAATGGTGTATTTATGGGGTGACAATCAGAGTGGAATGACAAGATCTTTGACGTTGCAATGGGTCAAATTCATCAAAAATATCTTAACTGGTTAGAGCTTGATATCATCAAGAGCATGTAGGCCTAAACAGACCTTGAAAATTTTGGCTCATCATCTTGGTAACTGTAAAAAAGACTCCCTACCATTAAGCAACGCCCTGTCATTGATTTTCCTTAGTCGACATCGACGAATCATTACAATTTAAATATTTGTCACATTTGTCATGTCACAGAGTCATCACAGAGTTTAGACGATCCCATAACATTGGCACTTTATGGTCTACAAATAAACATCTCAAAGTGAAGAAACTCTAGCATGAGATGAAAACAACTTTAAATATGTCAAATAATCATTTAGTCCCAATTTTAGAAAAAATTTACCAAGCCTAGCCTACATTCCATGTTACCAGAGGGTGACCTCAGATGTTCTTTAGGCTAGGCCCAATGAGTAATGGCCTAAAAAAAATTTTTCAAATATTTCTTCAAAATCACTGTAAATGGTTGCCTTTCATAACTGTATGATTTGTTTTTTTTATGATGGTGATATCATTCATGGCATATATGTTGATATCACTCCGTTGGGCTTTCATAATCTTGGGGTGACTGACTTAAGGTATGTTTCTTGAACCTAAGGCATCTGAAACCTGTGGGGAGAATTTCTCAGTCTCTTGAAAGTTTCCCTACAGGATGCACTGTTACTTGCAGAATTAAAGAAACCATGTTCATGAGAATAACAATTCAGATATGCTTCTGTAGGGCAGTGTGTATGTTTTTAGTGAAAATTCCCTTAATTGACCAATTTTTAGTACCACCATGCTACAGACTCATAGTACGTAGCTAAGCAGTAACTGAATAGCCCCTACTATACCAGTTGTAGTCAGGGTAACACCTGCTGCCTGGTTACATGTTTGCATTTAGTCTTTCCACTTATACCTCCATGTCAGGGAGCACTATGTACTGATTTTCACTTCCAGTAAAGGTGGAGCTTCGGGTTTAAATATACTTATAAGGAGCTCTATCACTATTGGTCACCTGAAGAGTTCGACCAGTAACACTTTATATCAAACAAGGTTTTAGTCCCAGTGAACAGTGATGTCAAGTTTTGCTGTAAGAAAATAATCCAGAACATTTTCAATGTTTATCCACGATGATGTATATGTGAGTCTCTCTGAAAGGTGTGTAGCAAATGAGCTTTCATCCTTCAGGTTCATGTGCCTGACTTCTCGGTAAGGATTGTATTCCATGAAAAAGATACGTGGTTTTGTTAACAAGAGAAGTTTTCCATCCACTTTTTCCAATGGCTTCAAATTCGCAACTTTATGGATATTTATACCAGATGTGCATTCTCATCCCTGATTGGCCCTCCACGTTTTTTTGGTTGGGAAGTGAGTTTCTTCACATTTTGCCCCCAGATGTTGAGGTATATAAGTGAAAAGACAAAATGGAAACAGGTTGATCGCCGCAGGAATTACCCTGACTAGACCAGTTGGGAAATGCAGTACCACTGGTTGGTCACAGGGTCAGCTGTACCATGACCTTTTCACCTGTGTGAGTGGTTCACTTCACCTTTGACCCATCGTGTAGGGGTTGCATTGAAACAATTTCCCAACTCGTCTATTGTAGCCCGGCTGGCCTGTACCACCTAAACATACTGTAACCTATCCTGGCTATCCATACCTTGTAGGTACATTATGGAGGTATTACAACTGTAGTCTGTAGCACTTAGCGGGAAGCAGGAAAGAATCTTCCAAAGTTGTATTTTTAAGCCAAAGTAAAAAGCATGATTATATTTTGAACATATCATTTTCAGGCCCATATAGGCTATATTGTTCAATTGTTTTATCATTCATACCAAATGATATGGTACATAAATTGATATAACATTTTCAAGCAAGTTTCACATGAAAAACAAGCATGTAGGCTATGGAGTAAAGTGAGGGTACAGGGTAGCTAGAACCACCATCTGAGGTCACATGATAGCCGTGGTGCAGCACCTTTTTTAGGAAATACTGAATCTATTTCACTCCTACTTACTCCCCTATTACTACTATTGTACAGTCCATATACCCAACAATGATCACTGACAATGAAAATCCTTCCCATGGTAGATGGTGCTCTAGGCATATCCTTGCTATTCCACTGTAACTTGCCCTTGTTTCATTTGTCAGTGGAATGGTCAACATTGTATTTGTTTGTGAAGTACAGTAAGTAGGGCTCATAGTTTCGCAAACAGGCAGGTTTTGGGGAATCTATCAAGTGACTCATGGGAAAGAAATGCAGGCTTTATGAATTTTGCTGGGATTTGTAAACCAATTAAGTACCACTATAGCTCTTCAGGGCTAGTGGTTATATTAAATATGATACTGTAACTGTTGTTAATGTAGATTTACATTTGTCTAGTCAGAATTCTGCAATTGCCACAATCTTATTTCACAAGAGATGAATTAACTTATTTTACAGTGAGGAGATCATCTTGTGCCCTGATATATTTTAAAAAAAATCATAGCATGACTCTCAGGGTGTAGAGGGATAAAGTCACTTTGTTAGAATAAACAGAGATGTCACTTATAAACTGATAATATATGCTTGAACTCTCTTGGCTTGAAAACTTGCAACCTGGATTGGACACTGATAGGACTACTGCACATGGTAGAATAAAATTGACCATATGTTCAATTTTGGGGGGGGAGTATGACAAAGCTTTTGTACACATCTATCTTTTTCAACAAATTATTGCATATTATGTTTGTGTACCCCTTGGAAAGATCCTACATAACCTCTGGGTACAGACTGTACCCCAGCTTGAATTCCCCTGATGCAGATAGATGGAGATACAAAGGCAGGTTAAATATTCACCAAAGCACTTGGCAATGTCAGTAATGAGCATTCTCCCATTCATTTTCATAGGCTTCAAACTGAATACTTTCTTGACTTTTTTGGAGGGCGGGGGGTGGGGGGGAGAGGGGGAGAGGGTTCGAGTTCTGATGTGTAAGAGTGCCATCTATCATGCCTGCAGGTGCATAATTTTAGTGCTCATGGCTGTCCTGAGGGGAATAATTTCATCTTCAACTTTTGCAAAAGAAGTTGTGAAATATTTTGATAGATTTTGTACTAGATAAACAAAAACAAAGGGTTGCATGTTTTCAAAAATTCCTTAGCAGTGTAGCTTTATATGGCAATGTGACTAGCAGTGTGTTTATGTTTGTCTGCACTAAGCATAAAATCTTGTTGTAAGGTTTTGGCAATGAATTAAATTTACTAGTTTCATACTTGAATTAAGATTGTTTTCATTCATATTGTTTTCAGCCTCCTAAGCAGCAGTCAAAGCAGCCAGCGAAGAAGGCCACTACCTCCAAGTCAAGTAGTGGGGGCAAAGCCAAGAAGAAGGTTAGTCTGGCAGAGAAGGAAATATTTCTGAATGAGTTATCTGGTTTGCAGTGAAGTATTCATAGAGCTAGGAAATTTTAATTCAACAGCTTCTGTGAAATGACACCTTGTAATTAGTGGTACATTTATACTGCTTCCATAGTTCATGTAACATTCCATTCTATATTTATTTAACTGATGCACAAAACAAATTTACATCAGAAGTCTGCTGCTCAAACTGAAATCAACAACCAAGAAAAGTATAAACATAAAAGTGTACTGCAATAAAGTACAGTATAATAAATAATTGAAAGCAAAAGAATGACTGGTATAATCCAGGTTAAAGCAAATGACTGCATTATATTGTAAGTATGCACACCGTGTGAAGTAAAAATAATTGAAAGAATATGGAAAGCAGGAAGGCACTTTATAACCTATAAGACAAGTGGCAAGAATAAATGAATCAATGAATCAGTTGTCATAAATTTTAACTGTAGTTGGGTAAAAACTCTTTTAAACTTTTGTTGCTGTTAAGAGTGATGGAATGGCACTCAGTCTTGCCTCACAGACATACTATGCCATGAAAGAGCCATATCTTCAAGATCATATATGCACATTTTTCAAAAGGAAACAAAAACAGGTAATGTGTGTTGTATAAGGAAGACATCACAGATCATTGTGCAATCATTTCAGATCAAGTAAATACACATTTCAACAATTTATATCTCAGTAACTGAATAAGCTTTTAGTTTTCCACCGTTTAATATGTTCTTGTAATGTAAGACTTATCACACACTTCAAGATGTGTCCGTATGTCCCAGGAAGTGTTGAAATCTGAGTTGGTTTCTCATCACCAAATCTGCAGCAAACAGAAATAACCAAAAAGACATTCAAGAAGCATGATTTTTCCTTCTTTGTTAGTTGGAATATACTTTCCTCAGTATGTAGGTTTGGGCTTTTGTTTCAGTTGAATTTGTGGGGATTTTCAAATTTGGATGCATTTTTGTTCATATTTCCATATACACAGGCATAGGATTTCACAGTTGGCTAGAAAAAGATTATGTAATAATAAAATGCAGAAAAAATAATTTACTGATATTTGACTAAATATGGGTGATGTATTGATACTGTAACATGCTAAATGGATGAGGGTGTAAAAGATGGTCAAGACCTGTACTTAGAATTAAACCAATTTATTCCAACCTTCTGGATACAATCTGTCCTTCATCCTAGTGTCTTGGCTCTGTCTGATACTTAACCGATCTTTTCTTACTTTTCTTGCCTATCCAACTCATACCCAAAATAATGTAGTGACTTAGTCACACACCTAAACCATTCTAATGCAAAATATAACACTACTAAACCAGACTAGCAGAGAATACAAAATTAGAACAGTAAACCCAGATAGCTACAGACTAGGCAAAGAAGAATAACGTAAACTTCTTGCAATATGTTACAATCAATCTCAGTCCCTATGACATTGATACATAATAATAATTATAATCTATTGTTCTCTTCTAATTCTTGAGTAGAAGTGGTCCAAGGGAAAAGTCAGGGACAAGTTGAACAACCTGGTTCTCTTTGACAAGGCTACATATGACAAGCTGTATAAAGAGGTCCCCAGCTACAAACTTATTACACCATCCGTCGTCTCTGAGCGTCTCAAGGTTCGAGGCTCCCTGGCACGTGCTGCTCTCATTGAATTGGAACAAAAAGGTAATAGTAATTTTTGTATTGCATGGAATGGACATTGAAATATTTGATTTACATCAAGGATGTCAAGTAAGAGAGAAATACATTTTATCTCAGGGCTTGAAGTAAGCCTCAGGGCATAGCAAAAGTAAATCAGAAGGAAGGGCATTGTGAGACACTAAAACAATTACCTTGATGTCAATTCAGGGGAGAGGAAGCCGGGGGGGGGGGGGGGGGGGGGGGGGTTTCATAGGCCTAGGTTACTATAATAGTATGAGCCTAACATGTTACAAGCTAACGTAACGCCAGCCCAATTA
>WURT03651496.1:0-19002 GCA_009936505.3 Holothuria glaberrima
TCGCCTTAATGTTGATGAATTAGCATGAACTGTCGCCTTAATGACTAATCCATGCGGATAATAATAATAATAATAATCGATCCATTTCTCAAAAGGTAGGTATATACATTTAACAAAAGGATTGCTTGTTTCATAATTGCAAAAGAATGATGCTGACATTAATACGAAGAGGCAACATAATAAAATACTAGAGAAATGATTATCAAAGACAATAAGTTTTCTATGATACAACACGCTGGCTCTTAATCTTGAGAACTTGCCATAAACATTCTTGAAAACAGTTACATTGTTTTAATTAACAGCGAATTGAAAATTCAAAAAGAGATAATTATAACCAAACAGTTGTCTTAGCTTGCATTCGTCAAGGATATGAACACTCAGAAGGAAGATATACACATTCATTAAACTAAAGAGTACATAGTGGCATAACAATAATACAAGGAAAAAAAAAACACCATCGAAATGGTCGAAACCATTGATCGTAAACAGTGAATCGGTGAATGAATTAAAAAGGTTTGGACATAAAGAAAAAGCTCTTTTAAGATCACTAAAATTATCTTGAAACCTTTTTCGTTTATCAACTTTAATAGCAAATTTAAATTTATAGAAGAAATCATTGATTAACGGCTTTTCGTTTCTTGTTTGCAATCAAAAGTAAATTTCTTCATATTATTACTATGATGATGATGATGATGATGATGATGATGATGATGATGACGATGACGATGACGATGGTGATGGTGATGGTGATGATGATGATGGTTTTGGTAGAGGTTAAAGGTTGTCTGGGGTCACAGGAGGTAAAAAGGCGAAATCCTTAAAAACTGTTTGAGAACTGGATATCTCAAGATAGCAATAATGGACACCTTTCATTCATGAAATATAACTTTATCACATTAAGAGGAACAACCCTTTTCTTTGAAATGGAGGTCAAGGGTCATTTGATGTCTTCAGAGGTAAAAAACCGAAAACCTTAAAAGCAAGATATTTCAAGACAATAGGTCACAGGCTGAAACTTGTATCTTGTTGTTTCGTTCCGACATTTAACAACATAATTAAAGTTCTCCACGTAACTTTCTGTTAATTTGGAGGAATTATCGAAATAAATGGGTACTCATTTCTTAAAAGCCCTGGAATGAGTGAAACGTTGACGTTTCATAAGAAGCTTGAAATGATTCCACTTTTGTATCATGTGATCGTTTTTAAGCAATCATATGTCAGTGAGGTTCATGACCAAAACAGTCATGGCCTTCTCCATGTCGCCGATTCAGGGAGAGAAAATATGGCTTAAATGTCTTTTTTACATAGAATATGTACGCAACGAAAGATTGAAAGTGATTTTGAAGTAGCGTTGGTTGAATATTTATGTAGCACTTTATCACAGAAGTTTTGAAGTGCTTAACACAAATATTAACCTCTGGTCAGCTAGACAGTCCAAGAGACAGTTCTCAGAGACAGCTGCAGCTACATACACTTCAAGATGACAAGTCAACTCCCAGGTACCCATTTTGGAAAAAGCATCTTGGCCAAGGATATAAGCAGTGTTATCCACGGGTCAAAATTTTGTCCAGGCGCTTGTCTCTAATCTGGCTGATCACACCGATCGCCGTCCTGGGGAAGGGGTCTAAGGGAAGGGTGGGTTACATGCAAAATGGTGCTACATTTGGTGCTAAGTTTGAATTGAACAATTCAAAAGTTTCCAAAAAAAGAGTGAAAGCAATATTTTTGTGCCCAGCGGCCAAGGTTTTCGTGCGGGCGGCAACATTAAGACCTGGCGCTGACGAACGCTATTCAGATTTTTTTCTGGGCGGCGCGCCCGGATAAAGCGGCTAGTGGAGAACACTGTATAAGGTACCGGTAATGAATAAAGCAAAAAGCATACAAGCAACTCTTGGATCGCAAGTCTGATGGCATAGAAAAAGTTCATCATGCTCCCAACTTCCCAAGGCTTTCTGTGTCTGCGTTATTTTAGATGGTTGTTGGGTAAAAAGAAAATTCTGCAAATGTCAAAACTGACTCAACTTGCATTTGTCAGGCCGGCCTTCATGGGTCTTTATACTTTACAAAAATCACAATTTTGCAACTTAAAGTTGCTACCAAGACTAAGTTGATCTGCGAAATGACTGCTTTATGTTTTTCCTCTTTTTAACTTTTGTAATTGCACTCTCCTAATTATTGCATTATGGTAGAAACTCGTCTTAGTTATTACATTCATGGCAATACAACATGTGCAAGACTTAGCAATTTTCAAATTTCCTCAGGTTGAGGAATGGAGGCTGAAACAGGAACACTGGACCATCCAATAAAAGATGGGCTATTTTCGTTGTGAAGAGTAAAAACTTAACACCGTAGGGAACAATGGCAAGTTGGAGAACCTGTCGTTGCCTCAGTCAAGCTGGAGTGGCCGCAAGCGTGCTTTGTTGCTGTATTCATTACAAGGAGGATTAGGTGAATTTATTTACTGCAAAGTGTGCAGCAACAAGCAAAGGCTGCAGCCCCTCTAATTTGGGTGAGGTTACTACGGACTAAAGTCTAAGACACCTGAGAAAACTTCAGTAAATATCACCTAGAGTTTGAGACTGCTTGGAAAGTAAAATGACTGTCATTTTTGTAATGGTATGACTTAACCATGATGGTTCAAATCCAATAAATCTTGACAGACCTGAGACTTTGCTTTCCCAAACTGGCCCTTAACAGAGACTTCACCTCATTTCATAGTTTTGTATGGTTAACATCCCCCGGTACTGTCATGACTGTTACTTTATGAAAATTGTAAAACCTTAAAATTTCTACGTAAATAATAAAATAGTTCAAATTTACTTCAAGTATCCCACATTCCTCAGTTTATGTGCTGATGCCATGAGGTAACATTATGACAGTGTATATGAAATTAAGATATCTGGCTGCTCGTTTTATCAGATTTGGGTATTCAAGCTATCTGACTAGTGACTATGCACACAGGAAGTGCTAGTACTGTATGTTGACTCTTTTTGAGATACGTCCCTGTACAGAGATCCTGAAACTCTTAATGTGGGACGAAAAGTCAAGAAATTGCAAAATAATGGTACTTCTTGTTAACGAAGGCATTCTTGTGGGGTTTGTGGTGGTGTCCAACATTTTCCGTGCATTTATTCAAGGCATTGTCTACTAGTTCACTCAAATTATTACGGGGAGTAGAAGTAACTGGGTAAATAGAATTTACAAAAGATGGCTGAATTTCCAAAGATTTCAATCACTCTTTTTTCCTTAAGATATGCAACAATGTTACTTGATTTTCCCCAGTGTATAACTTAGTTTCTATTGTACCACTACAAATGTCATGAGGGTGTAAACATAAGGTTACTGTATCATTTGAGGAGTTATTGCATCTCAAAGATTACCTTTTCAAGAGAATAGACAAAAACGAAAAAATATCAGGTTTATTAACGGTGTGATCTTCTGTGTGTGAATCTACTAAACCTTTCACTAGTCATGTAGGAAATATTGAAGTCCATCTTAGTTTAAGAAAAACGATATTGATACAGTACTCAAAATGGCCCCAAAATCGGGTCTGCTAAAGACGAAAATATCACAATCTTTCAATTTGCTTGTAAGTGGGCTTCTATGTCGGAATAAATAAGTTCTCTTCTGTGTATTACTAGGCAGTGGCGTAGCTGCAGGGGGGGGGGATTGCCCCCTGGCTCTGGAAAATGATAAATTCGGAAATTTGCCACCTGTGACACAAAAGAGGATGCAGTCCCCAACGGCGACTAGTTCACCCGACGTTTAAACCTGTTTTTTGCTCTCAAGAGGAGAATTTGTCTGATAAATCATCAAAATTTTCGGCGCGTAACGCGCTCTGTAGAACCACTCCTGTTTCATCAATAGTTCCATTCAGCATTCCTAGTAGCATAAGTCCTGTCCATCTTACCAAGTAAACATGTAGGCAGAGTACACAGTTTATGCAGAGGTCGTAAATTTCATCCCATATCTCAAAAGCCTTGTTGCTGTTATCTTGTGAATATCATACGGTACGGTCAGTTGGAGAGCGACTCACGGAGCAAAGTTTGGCTCTCATCGGGTAGTCTAGGTAGTTTCGATACAATGTATGTTATCACAGGTATGGTCTACAACCCCTACAGTTTTTCTTTTATTCTTTTTATTCTAAATGATTACATATGTTTTTAAGCCTACCAAAAATTGTCGCGCACTTACCGTGCTTGGCAAGTTCACAACTCACATTCAAAAGAACATTGTCGTGCGCAACTCGGCTCTTGAAGTGCTAAGTTAAAATAATGCAAAATATGCCTTGCAGTGGCATGTAATAGTTATAGCTCCTTCATATTTTTTTTGTTTCACAGTTTAGATTCCGGAAAAAATATTAAATCAGCGCGAAAACTATGTTCCTCTAGTATATACAAGTTTTATGCAATGTATGCCCCACAATGGCATGGTATAGTAGGCCTTCACAGGTTTTCTCCAACTCCCCCTTAAACAGCCCTTCGACCGCATCGGGCTGTCGGGGCTTCGGGTGGCTGCCCCCCTCTCGTCGGACAAATCCTGGCGCCACCCGTGATTGTTACGCACAGTACAATGTTGATTATGTTGTCATTATTAATAGGAAAACATTTGTCTGGTTAGTGTTACGTGTAAGTCGTTTGTGTGTTACCTACATTGCAAAATGCAGAACGTTCCCTAATGCAGTAGTACTCACATTTACAAAAAAAAAATCGGAAAATTTAGGTGCTTGCCCCCCCCCCCCGGAAAAAGTCTAACTAGGCCACTGTTAGTTGTCATAAAACTATCAATTAAGTGGAAACAAGGACAAATATAAACACATTCCGACATTTGGGAAGAGGAATTTGTATTAAATGAAATTGGTCCTAGAGGCCAAATTGAGTTCCTAAAAGAGAAATTGCAATATTCAGGTTATCTTACTTTATGAAGCCTTTAAAATAAGAAGGTTAAATTTTCTCTGTATTTAAGCAAGTCACATGATGTGATACCCAGTCAGCGAGAATAACGTCATGTAGCTGCCAATGGGAAGAGAAATTGGTACTAAAAGTTGGTCCCTGGGGCAAACTTTTCACTACAAACGAAGAAATTTTGATTTTTCAGTTATACTTACTCAGAGTACCCTTACATTAAGGAGCTCAAATTTATAAAAACATGTGGGATGGGAAATTGGTACTCAAAGTTGATCCCAGAGGGTAAACGTCTTGCTAAAGACGAAGAATGTACGATTTTTTAGTTGCACCTGCTCAGAGTACCCTTACATTAGGGGGCTCAAATTTTCCCTGTGTGTTCACAGGTCGAGTCACTATTAGTTTAGTGAAGGTGGAGACTTATACTTACTGTACATGTGGCACGAGTTAAGTGACACGAGTGATTAGTCGCAGATGAGGCCAAATATTCTCGCTTAAAACAAAGACATTGTGATTTTTCAGTAACACTTGCTCAGAGTACCCTTTTATTGAGGAGCTCAAATTTTCCTTGTGTGTTAACAGGTCAAGTCACTAACCAGTTTAGTAAATATGGAGACTTAGACTTACATGTGGGACTAGAAATTAATAGTATACAAAGTTGGTGAGAGGGGCCAAAATTGCTGTTTTGGGTACTGAGGGCCACATTCAAAGGGTCATTACGAAAAATTGACAGGTTCTTTTGTGGAGAACTTTTGATATAGTGTTTGAAACATGTTACTTCAACAATGAAATCACTCATAAAGTAGACCCTGAACGTCGGAATGAAATCCATTTTCTAGGCATTTTCTGAGTTTCAGCCGGTGGCCTACAAGGATGATGGATGTTTGTAATATTTGGTATACATGTGTTACTTCACGTCACGACAGAGGGAACCCTTTGGATTTGTTGGAGGTCAAAAGTCATCTAGGGTCATCAGCGGTGAAACTACAAAAACCTCTTCAACTTAATAGACAGGGTGTCATTTAGTATAGTAGGCATTTCACAATGAATCGAGGTGGACTCCATTTTGTTCTTTACAAGTATACTTCCTTTTGTCCTAGATCCCCAGGTCCCTTCTTGTTTCCTGTCACGTTTCATTCCCACGCCACATCTCAGTTCCACGTGGAAGCTGTATCCCATATTCCCCTGGGTGTGGCCAATTTCACTTTCTGAAGCCTCCTCATTGGTCATACAATATTGTCGTATTAACTGATACTTATTGTAAGGATGCGTGACAACTTTTGACCAATCAGGGAACTGCAGTTCCGAGATTTCGTAGGTAGCCACGAGGTAAGCGAAGCTTCCATGCTCAAGCTCGCAAGCATTTACACACTCCCGGGCTGGAGCCGAGTTCATACAACTCGAGTCCGAGCCGAGTCCAAGTCCAGAAGGTTCCGAGTCCAAGTCAAGTCCTAGTTCTGAACTCCTCGAGTCCAAGCCGGGTCCGAGTCCACCAGGGCCGAGTCCGAGCCGAGTCCGAGCCCAACTGCATTGTCAAACAGGCTCTTTCGATGGAGTTTAGGGAAGGTTGCATGGTCGGTTGGGGGGGGGGGGAGTTCGCAACCTCTACCTAGTTAACATTCTCACATGAGGTCTCTACGAGGAACCATATGAGCCAGCACACTCTATGGGGCCCATATGATTTTGCACCTAAGATTTCATAAGGGACCCATATGGGTCAGCCCAAACGACACATGTGGTTTCATGTGGGCAACTCTTATCTTGCTGAAATATCGGTAAAGTGCAAATGTCCCACATGCATGTGGCCTGGCCCATATGGGCCCCTTATGAATCTTGGGTGCAAAATGTAATTGGCCCCATATTGGTTCACCCATATGGGACCCGCATAGGTTTGCTACCTGGGTAGATGACTGGCTGAGACCTGTATGCCTACAATTGTTCCACACAAAAGCAGTCTATTGAGATTTGAGAATGAGGCTGCGTATGTATGTACACTACCTGTGTTGTTGCTTGGGGGGGGGGTTCCCAATGGGGAGAGGGGAAGCATATGTAAATTTTATACATGGAAGGGGAATGAAATATGTAGAAGCAAGCACGCAGGACAGGGAAATGAATTACAGAACAAGCATACAGGACATATGCAAGCATGGAAACTGGGGGATTTCAAGAAATGTGTAATTAATTTCGCCAATGTAGTCTGGGGCATTAGTATGTCACCAATTTATTTTTAGCTGTTCCATAAAAGGACAAAGGTGCCCCTTTGTAACCCAAAATGGTTACATATATACCAAATGTTCCTCAAAAACCTGCTCTTTTGAGTATTAATATATAGCCACATTATAAAATATTTACCTTTGCTTTGCCCTATCATTGTTTCTAAACTCTCACAACTGAACATACAAAATAAAAGAACACACGATAATGTGCACTGCAGCTTCTGAACTGGAGAAAGACAAAAATTCGAGTCACAGTATTGTAATAATGGTGGTGTTGAACAATTGAAACCCAACTTACACGTTAAAGTGGTCTCAAAAAGAGATCCTGCTATGAGTACATAACAGCCTTGAAGAGATTAATGGAAAAAGTGAAGCTTTGTTTGGCTATTTACATGTTTTTCCCTTAATAATTCACCTATAGCATCAGCTCTCAGGTATTATGAGCAAAGGGCCACTTTAAGTTCTGCTTATACATGCTGTAACTTAATTGTAGTAGCCAGGACTTCAGTAAACAGCTTGTTAGATTTTTGAACTTTTGGGGATCCTCAAATCTTCTGCGAATCGTTTTTTGTGCACATGCACCGCAGCAGAGATTTGAGAACCAAGTAGGACCTACAGGATACATGTAGATACCGATATGTATAAAGCTGTCACAAGCTAACAACATACCTGGCTATTTATTTAGTATAATGATCAGGAAGCTGTCCTCAGTTTTTGATGGATGGGGTGTTGCTGAACATTTTAGACCACCATTATGAGAGAAGGGGAGAAAATGATTATTTACGGAAGAGAGTCATCTTCTGGGGCCCTTTTTGTACAAATACACTATGGCTGGACCATCACTTGAGATGCTATAGAGTTGATGGTTTGTATAATTTTAATTAAAAATGCATGTCACACTGAAGTACCATGCCTGTCTTTTCAAAACCTCAACCCTCCCCTAACTTTTTTGAACTAGACACAATGGTTATATATGATCATTATATGGTTTGTATGCAAGTTATATCTATACCTGAACCTTAAGTTGCCTGTGTACATACACTTGCAAGTTGTAAGCCACCTCACCAGTATGAACTGATTCAGTACCCAACTTAAAACCAGGAAGTGCTGTTTTCGTGTATACTGTACAAAGAAAAGAGCAGTGTACACTGACTGACTGAGCAAATGAATCACATACAGCCCACATAGGCCTAACATAAGTTCCAGCCTGATCAGAATTAGTTCGCCTAACTTACACTGTTCGAATCACTGGCTGCAATTTGTTCATTACAGACCTTGGCTAACCGCTATGCCGGCGAGTGCAGTAGTGCTTGTTATGTACATACAAGCCGCCATGCTCTTACTCGGAGTGTACAACAACAAGCGTTAGCGCGTTACCGCGGTGACTAGTTGATAGTTCTATATCCAGAAAATGCCTTTGAAGCTCCTCACTCATACTGTGTCTTCCATGAGAGAGGTGAGCTCCACAAGTTACAGTAGCAAGGATGATGAAATTTTTACAACTAAAACATACTATAAATCTGTCAATGAAGTTTTTCCAAAGTGGGGTAGCAACAAGCTACTGTGTAACTTAATGTAGCATAGGACTTTCCAGCAGAACTAGTACTACATGTACAAAATTATGTAAACATTAGACTAGAGCATATAGCAGAATTTCCAATATAATAGGTATGTACTCACTAAATTATAAATAACGTTAGAATTGACTTTGCTAAAAACTGTTTGTTTAGCTAGCATGGTCCCCTGGCTACAGTAGCATTCTCAGTACAGATGTATACAGGCCTAGTGTGATATGTATGGACTGTAAGCTAACTATACTGTTTCTTGTATGCATAATTTTTGTTCAACTAGTGTCAGATCTGAGACTGGCAGGCTTTGAGTCAAAACTTTGTGATGTGGACAATATCACACAGACCTGTATACTCACCAAGTTCATCCCAAACCAGCCTCCCCTTGTACGCTAACATCAACAGATATATAGCACAATAGTACTTTGAAATATATTAATTAAAATTCGAGCTCTATATGAGTGCATGTAGATGACTAGTCCTGCAACAGATTATTAAATGACCAATCTGTACATAAAATTAAACAGTAAATAGCAACCAATTGACACATGCTCCTAGGCAGTTTATTTTTATCTGATCAGGGTAACTTCTGGAAGCAAGAAGTCCCTTTGCAGCAGTTACTGAGCCTTTGTTGACTATATACTGGAGCAGTATACAAAGAAGATTATTTTTCTTTGGTGTAAAATTTGTAAACACAAAGAGAGCCAACAGTTGTCTCCTGCTTATAGTCCATGATAACTTCATGGTTTGAATTGGAAGCTTTGAGGAGATTCAAGTTCACTTACAATGAACTGCTATAGGGAAGGCACAGACCTCTTCATTGTCTGCAACATGCAAGGTGGGTAATAATCAATAAGCATTAGGCCTACTGTTATATCAATGAATTGAACTAGTAGGTTCAAGGCATGGGTTCTATTCACTGCTTCAGACTGAACAAAGAGTCCTCGGAGGTCCGAGACTGAGCCGAGTCCGAGTCCAGAGGGGCCCGATTACGAGTCCACAAAAACTGAACTCGAGTCTGGACTCGAGTCCTCACACACTCGTGATTTCGAAGTCGAAAGGTACAGATAACACATCATGTAGTATACCATACTCTGTCAAGTAGCATGTAGCTCCCAGGCTTACTTAATTTGTAAATAACGATTTGATATTTTTTGCCGGTCGTTGATTAACATAATTTTTGGAACTCAATCATCGAATAAATCAGTTCAAATCAAGTTGAAACTCTTTCTGTATCTGGTTCTCTGGGTGTTTGTGTCTCGAGCTACACTCCAAGATCCCCCTACCAAGCCTTCGCTAAGGCGATTGGCCCACTATCTTACATGGTGGAGGTGAAGGGCTAATTGTATACACTACATGGTGGAGCGAGCTGGGCTTTAGACTACTCGATACCCTGGAAGACCAGTACTTATTACTAAAATTCAGTATATAAAGGAAGGCGAGGCTTAGACTTTACCATATTTGTGGAACTACTAATCACCCGTGGAACTGTTTCTCACGCTATTATTACCTGTTACATTGAAATAGGCAGTCTTCAATTATCCTCTAAAGTTACTACAACTTGGATTGCCTTAATGGATAAACGAGCTTGAATTGACAATACGGTTATAAAACACCGTTCAGTTGTTCCCGAAATAGGAAGAATCGTTTGCAGAAGGAAATTTTCACCCCTATTCTTGTATGGTTCGAAGGATTTCTAATGTCTTGGATCTCTTTGGACCTCTGCAGTGGTAAATTCTAGAGGCTTCCTTAGTTTCGCCAACGATAGCAGTCATAGCCTGGGCCTAACGCTCGTCCGGATCTGGCTAAACGGTTTTAGCCAACGACGGCGGCCTTCGTCAACGCCGGTGATATCTCTACGCGGGTCACGACCGCTACTCCAACCCAGAGCTCTAGCAGAAGCAACCCAGAAGATGACGGCTGTTATTATTGATTAAAGATGGGCGCGAGACAACCCCCCACCCAAAGTGTGCTCGCTTCTGCACAGCATAGTCCTAGCCTAGTTTAAGTAACATTCAGTAGTTACATGTTGTGATGTACTACACTACTAAGTACAAGTGTGCAATTTGTGTAATTTTATCGAAGACTAAATTTAACGTCATTATTGTTATCTAGGTTCTACAACTCTAGCCTGTTTAGTGTAACAGTGTGGGCCTGTGTGTAGCTATTTACATTTTTTGTCATGGCGAATCTGCGTCGTACAGACTTCCTTCCTAACCCCTTCCATGGCGATACAATAAACGCAGACTTGGCGAGAGCACATTTTCTTGCCATTTCGGATTATTTGGAGGCACACAATTTGCAAAATCCTACAGACAACGCTCAATTTCAGGCTGTAGTTTCAACCTTCAAAGGTACCCTCCAAGGTACTGCACGCATATGGATTGAGGGCAAGATTTTTCAAGATCTATCAAATTAAAGGCCTCCTTTCTTGCCCGATTTAGCGAATCTTCCTCTCATCATGCCTTTAGTAGGCAATTTTTAGAACTCACATATGTTCCAGGAAATAATGCAGAACATTTTTTAGCATCCATCAGGGAAATTGGCTCTACTTCAGTGGCTCTGCTTTTACAGTAATGTCCCAGCACACAAAGCAGTAAATTGTTTCCTGCGACAAGAACATTTAAGGGCTTAGTAGGCCCTCAATTTAATCCTTATCCGCCTAATGACAGACCCTCTGAAAACTAAATACCGTCGGCTTCAAACAATCAGAATTTTCACTAGGGGATGTCAGTGGGTGTACTCCTCACAGGCATTCCGGACAAGAGGATTTGTAAAATTTTTCTACCACTAGTAACACGGCTTCATACCGGGGAATGAGCACGAAGCAAAGGCCCAGCTAAAAGACGGAAAAAATATTTTAATGTTATTTGATTCTGATGCTACAAGATCTACTTTATCTAGCTCTGTCGTTAAGAATTCGCCTTATCTAAGTTCCTTCAAGCCTAGTAAAATTGAACCGATATCTTTTCGCCTCAGCAATGGTCCAGCTTTGGTTGCTCATTAAACTTTGACATTCACTTTCAACATTCAAGGTCACAGAGTTCAGTTAAATGCTTTTGTCACTGACAATTTGACAGGTATAGATTTGCTTTTGGGTATAGATACTCTGAAACAACTTAATGGAGTTCTGGATTTCTCAAACAATTTCTTCAAGATTAAGCAAGTGTGCAACGTTTTCGTCCTACAACTAAAGTTGTAATTTTCCCAGGTCAGTGCAAGTATATTAATGTACAAAGTCGTGTGCCATCTTACGTACGTAATACTGAAGTAATTCTTCACCCTGCGGCATTTATCGCACATATGTGCCCTACTTCAATAATGGTCAAAGTTAGAACTAGATTTAAGTTGACAAAGACGGGTACACGCCCATTTGTTGTATCACCTAGGCAGAATGTAGCTTCCTTTGACTTATCTGACATTGCATTAGTGACTCATGAACTTGAAGACTGGTATCATGAATGGTTGGAACAAAGGCTATTTTCTGGGCAGTCTTTAGGGCATGTTAATACAGAACATTCACAACGTGACCACATTTGGCGTTTTAACTTGCACCGTTACCCACATTTGAGCAAGGATGATCCTTCAGCTTCACTGACAGAGTCAGAAATTATCAGACAGCAGGTCTCTCTACATAGAAGTGTTCTAAATTCAAGGGACAGGGAAGAATTTCACCAAATGCTACACAAAAATTACAAGGAAGTCTACTCATTGTATGGTGAACTCCCCAGTTGTCCAGCCTTTGAAGCAGATATCTTTAACCAATACTGAGCCCTTTTTCATTAGGCCGTTCAAATTATCTCCGGATGATAAATTTATTGTCTCAAGAGTATTAGATAGATTGGTAGATCTTAGAATATTAGCTGTTAGACACCAGTCTTATACGTCTCCGGTATTTTTAATTCCAAAAAGGGCTTATGAAAAACGTGTTGTAACTGACTTCCGTTTCCTGAACAGCAGAATCCAGAGAATTAATCATCCCTTCCCGCTCTTGAACGAGACATTGGGCTCTATTGGTAACTCAGACGCAACAATTTTAGCGTCTTGGATTTTAAATCTGCCTTCTGTATTCATTTAAGTAAACATGCACAACAGTACACCGGAATTGCTTCTTATAGTGGAGGTAAACATTAGTACAATACCACAAGGCTTAAACCTCTCCCCTGCAATATTTCAGGTTAAGATCAATGCAGTACTATCACAGGTACCGAACTCAGATCAGTTTTGTATTTCAATGCATGACGATATTATTGTTTACAGTAAGGACAAGTCGTCACATTCTAAGCACTTGTTAGCTATTTTCACAGTTTTAATAGCAAATGGTTTGAAAATTTCTACACACAAATGTAGCTTATTTCGCTCCTCCGTTTCCTATATGGGCATATTTTAACTGTACACAGTGACAGCAAGGCTACTATTCAACCAGTTACTGATAGGTGTGCTGCGATTCGCAACACACCTGTTCCACATAATGCAAAGGCAGCACGCAGATTTGTTGGTGCAGTTAACTATGTGTCAAACTTTTCCTCACATTCACAAACAGTTGAGACCTATACACAAGTTGAGTAGACAAAAACGTCAATTAAGGTGGACAGAGGAACATCAGAAAGCGTTTGACACAATTCGTAATATAATGTGTAATCCACCAGTTCTCCATATTCCTAAAAGAGAAGGTCGCTTTACTCTGTATAGTGACACCTCAAGGGTTGCCTTTGGTTTATATCTAACTCAGACAGTTCATGGAAAAGAATATCTTTTGGATTACTACTCCTAGGTACTACCAGAAGCATGTACCCGATATAGTGTAACAGAGTTAGAATTATTTCCTATACTCATAAATATTAATGGTTTTGCTCACCTTCTGAATAATGTGGAATTTGATGCATATGTGGATCATGTTGCACTTGTCGAAATTCTTACTTCAAAGCAAGAGCCCCCTGTAACACGGATCAGAAATTTGTTGTTCAAGTTATCACACTTTTCATTTAAGGTTGGCTATAAGAAGGGTGCCGAGCTTTCCTTAGCAGATAGGCTCTCCAGAGCAGTTCAAAATGGTGACTCAGAAATAGACAGGCTGCTTCCCCTTGCATTTCCTGCATTATCAGAGTTCCTCCAAAATGACTCCGATGAAAAGGCTCTTCCTGTTTTGACCAGAGCTAGAGCTAAAGCCTTGGGAGTTCAGGTGCCAGAATTGTTCCCTGGGAGGAAAACTTCCGCATCCCCTGCAAATGTGCAAACGCCTGCACAAAGAGGTGATACTTCATCACAGCGAAGCATGCCGACACCACCGGCTCCCTGTGATAATCTATTCTACCCTCCCAGCAGGCAACTCCCCTCCCTGTGTAGCAAATACCTGTGTTACCACCCAGCACCGCTCAACACCATCCCATGATGCCCGGTCGAAATGTTAGTCAACCACAAGCTCCGCAAGAGCCACGTCTGGTAGACTTGCCTTTACAAGAAGAGGGCCACTGGGCCCTCCTGATGAATTGATCACACCAGACAGACCCCTCATTTCAGATGTAAAGAATTTTAGGCCGACACATATACCGAATCAAGGAGACATACAACGTGTCATTCACAAAATTCAAAGTAAAATCATCCGAAATTATGATCTCCCATTCGACGCCAAAAAATTGAAAATGCTACAGGCAACATGTCCCTTCTTCAAGCCAATCTACGATTTTTTGCGTGTGATATTTTACCTCAAGATGTTAAGTCTGCTCGTATTATTCGTACCAGAGCTGAGCAATATATCATGTGTGATGGTCTTTTGTTTAGATTGACTTTCCATAGGAAACACAAGTCCAGCTTAATACTGTAGTTAGCTATCCCTGACACAATGGTAGAAAAATTCTTTCGAAATATCACGATGATCTTTTCAGTTGTCATCAGGGTGTCATGAGGACGTACCTCACCATATGGCAACACTTCTTTCTGACGAACATGTTTGAATTAAGTTGTAAGTAATTACGTCAAGGCTTGCCTTAAATGCTAGCAATTTAAACCCAAGTAAGATAAAATTAGGCAATTCCATGCAAAAGAAACGGATTCATATCGACCTTTTGATGAGCTTAGTTTGGATTTTAAAACGATGCCCACATCCAGTGCAGGGTACAAACATTTAATGGTGGCATGTGACGAAATAACCAGATTTGTTATTTGTGTTCCTTTACAAATGCTTGATGCTCAAACCATTTGTGAGGCACTCTTACAAAGAAATGTAACACTTTTTGGTCCTCTTTCTATGCTTATAACTGATGCAGCTGGGTCTCTCACTGGGAAATTAATTGGATTGTTGTGTTCTGCACTAAATGTAGACAAGAAGGTTATCAGTGTCTGCAATCATTGCAGCCTCTTTGTTGAAAGGGATATTCAGGCACTTTCAAATTTTCTGAAGGTCAACCTTAACCAATTTGGTATTGATTGGGTAAGATACGTTCCTATTACGACCTTTGCGTATAACACATTCTCCTCCCCCACTTGGGTGAACACAGTCCCTTCGAGTTAGTCTATGGTCGTAGGCCACCATATCTCACAAATTTGACCTTTAATCCAATAGAAGGACTTTCGCATTCATACAGTGAGTATGTTGATCTTCTGAAGAAAAGGCTTGCACACTTGTCTCAAACAATGCTTACTTTTCAAAGGCATAATCAGGATAAGCAAAATTCTTAGATAACGAATAAGCTGGAAAATAGCCCCATCTATTATGTAGGACATCTTGTCTACTTGCACAAGCCCACGAGCTCTTCACTTACTGCAAATTCTCGTAAAATTGTTGCAGAATGGGTAGGAGCAATGGTCATACATGAAATTCTTGATCACATTCACTACCTTTTCCAGACATTGCAAGGTGATATTCTACAAGATGTATTAATTTCCAACAGGCTTAAACCCTACTTTGTAAGAGCATCAAAGAAAAGTAAACCTATTACAAATGTTGATAAACTTAAAGCAGCATGCAATGAAAATGTGCATATGAATGTAAACAAGGATTTTCACACTTCACAACATCATGTTCAGTTTCAAGATGAAACGGGAAAAATTTTGCCTCCAGTCACTTGTAAAAATATTTTTGCAATTCATCGTGTAGAACCTATCAATGTCTCTCTGTGCCTGAAACATGTAAAAACCAATCATAATTTTGCTGCAACAGTGCCTTTAAATGACCGCCAAATAAAGTCACAATTCCGACATTTAGCACATGCTCTTCACAGCACGATGGAAGTTTGCCGTGCACGTTTTCATAGGGCAATTTACAAATTTCGCTGATCATACAATTTATGGGGAAACTCCTTGATGAGAAGCCGTATATATTTTGGTGGAATTCCTATCAATATTCGGACACGAATGAAATTTTAGATCTTTTGCTAGATGCACGTGTCCAGATCACAGGTGGTCCTGATAAGTTTGTGCAACAGTTATTTCAGTGATAGACAGGTATCGATTCAACGATTACCTTCCACGCATGTTTTGCTTTTCATACAATCTTCATTGCATCTTGTATTTATCATGGTCACGTGGTTTTTCCTCATGTTGTGTACATCTTTGAGATAAAGTTTTGATAATGTAGAGATATACCAATGTTATCTTTGCTCTATGAATTCTCATGTGCTACATACGACCTTTAGTCTTTTGCATCTTGTGGTGAAACCGATCTTCACTACACCGCACAATCTGAGCACCATATATTTTACTGTCAATCAAATGTGTAAGACAGGATTGATATGTCATTGTGGATTAGTCAGAGCGTTTACACAGTCTACCAGAACCTACCTGGAGTATTAGCAACGCTGTTCTCTATTCAGAAAATGCATATCACAAATGAACTTTTGTTGACCTGGCAGTAAATTTAGTTTCATCATCTTTTATCAACACGCGTATGTATGCAAATTTTTCATGCTGTTTGTAAATACTATGTTTAAATTTTGCTCACAGTCGTCTTGCAGTCAGCTATACGCTGTTCAAGTCTTATCGTAGGTAGAATTTTCTGGTTTAATTCTCACCAGATGTTATAATTCTGAGTGCCCCTACATGTTCTTGTTTCAGTTACACTGCTCAATTTAACTTCTTAAGAGTACAGAAGTCCTTTTGATTTCAGACGATACACTTAACCTGTTGTTCATGTTGTCACTTTTACACAAGTGTCATGATACTTTTGTCCTTTGCTTCTTAGTACTCCTAGTGTAAATACGTACAGTTTTTCCTTGAGAAGACGTTTGGTTCAAATGTATGATTACGCCGTGCATAATCTAGTCGAGCTATTTCCTTTGGTTTAGGGACCCACCTTCCTTTCTTTTATTGTCTCGCACTCACTCACCATTTTGTACTTATCATTTTCTTATTTGTAAAGAACACATTTTGTCATATAAAACTGAGTAATGTCGCATCATCTTTAAGAGTAAAATTTTTTCAAACTACGTTCTCAAAGTTTTAAAAATGCAAAGGGGATGTCATTTAGTATAGTAGGCATTTCATTATGGATCGAGGTGGACGCCATTTTTTGTTTACGGGTATACTTCCTTCCTTTTGTCCTAGATCCCCAGGTCCCTTCCTGTTTCCTGTCACGTTTCATTCCCACGCCACATCTCAGTACCACGTGGAAGCTGTATCCCATATTCCCCTGGGTGTGGCCAACTTCACTTTTTGCAGCCTCCTCATTGATCATACGATATTGTCGTATTAATTGATATTTATTTTTATCCTCGAACCCTGACATACTCGTGATTTGGAAGTCGAAATGTACAGATAACACATCATGTAGTATACCATACTGTGTCAAGGAGCATGTAGCTTCCAAGTTTACTTAAATTGTAAATAACGATTTGATGTTTTTTGTTGGCCCTTGAGTAATATAATTTTTGGAACGCAATCATTGAATAAATCAGTTGAAATCAAGTTGGAACTCTTTCGGTATCTTCATCTCTGGGTGTTTGTGTCTCGAGCTACCTCCAGATTGTGTCCGGCATTTTGTTATTGACGAAAACTCAGCGTTGAATTTTTGTATCATTCCAAAGATGAAATAATAGAAGATTGCATTTATTTTTTGGCAATCATGACTGTTACAGGATTTATTCTTACTTGAGTTAGGTCATTATGAACACGTATAAAGGATGTTGTGACAACAGCAAGATTAGGAGTACCATTCGTGTTATGAATTCTTTGATGGTTTCTCATACAGACGGCTCGGTTCCAGTCACTCACTAGACAGTGAGGTCACGAGGTCTAATTGGGAAATCATCTTAAGAAGGATATAGTCAAGAGGTTTACTTAGTTTGGTCATTGTCGGATTATACAGGATTTGGATTTACGATCAGGCTCCACTTACCGTAGCTGAAGAGACGTTCACTTATGACGTAGGTATCCTCGATAACCTTCCACGTTGTATTGCAACCTATGAAACTGACGGAGGTGGTGAGTAATGAAAGAGATTTAATAGTAGACTCCCAAACACCGTAACTGGATTTACCTTCCGGTGGCCCGTAACCTATTGTCTGAATTTTGCTGTGGGGCGGGGCTGTAATGTAACGCTGTCATGGAAATTTCCGGGGCCCCTAAAAGTAAAAATATCGGGAGGTCCGTAACCTACAGGTTGCCTCGATTACTGGGTAAATCCGGCTATGCAAAACATATAAATGAGAGAAGTACGTTAAGATGTGATGTGATATTTTTTTTTTGTTTAGGCCTTGTCTTCATAGCTTAATCTGTTGCAAAAGTATAAGTTGTTGAAGCCAATTGTTCGGATGTAAATTAATGAATCCGAAAATAATGTTAACATCAATCTCCACCTTTATTGCCTGCTCTCATTTTAGGTAAACATATTTCATGACAAGTTCATCACAACTTGCAAACGGACCGGGAAGGAGTCATTGAATTTAACTGTAAACGTTTGCAACACGTAACTTTAAAATACTTTATTTTAGGAAACCTTGAAATCAAGAATTAACCAACCATGTTTGTGCTCGTAGTTATGTAGTGAGACTGATTTAAGTAAGTGATAAATATGAGTATTAAAATAACGGCAAGGAATCCTTAATATTAACGGACATTTCGAAATAGATTTCAGTGATATGTTGGGAATACGGCAAGGGTGACCACCGGCGTATCCAGGGGGGCCCAGCAGGCCATGGCCCCCCATTGAAAAATTAGGAAAAATAAAAAAGCGAGAAAAGGAGAGAAAAAATGAAGAAAGAAAAGAAAAAGAGAGGCGAGAAAAGAGGAGAATTTTTTTAACGATCCAAAAAGACGTTTAAGCTGTAGATTTCTGTAGGGGGTAGGGTGAGGTGTGTTTTCGACCAAGTGATGGATCTA
>WURT03651507.1:19021-38863 GCA_009936505.3 Holothuria glaberrima
TCTCTGTGACAGAGAACGTCATAACTCATTAAATGCCACTGAAAATCATGTGACAAATCTCCTTTACGACAACTTTCCGATCTCGTGTTGAGCTCATCGCCATCCAAGATGTTGAATGCAGGAACCTTACCTGTAACTATTACGACATTGATTCTTTCACGGCCAAAGTAAATAAGTGTTATACTAAAGACCTATCTGTGTTTCGGTTAAACACAAGAAGTCTTCCAAAGCACTTTTCCGAACTTGTAGCCTATTTCGAATGTCTTTCTCTTGAGTTTGATGTAATTATGCTCTCTGAAATTGGTCGCTGCAATCCGCAGTCTTTTTGTAACTTTTTCCAAAATTATGCTTTCGATCTCGTTTCACCACATATGAAATGTGGGGGTGTTGGCATTTTCTATAAGAAATCGTTTGTCCAAACCAATTTGACCAAAACCTCGTTAAAGATCGTTTACCTTGCCAATGTAGCAACTGTCAAGTTGTGGATCTCTGGGTTGATGTCAAAATGTAACAACTCACAGTCCAATTTTGTTGTTTGCTACAGGCATCCTAGAGGTAATATCTCTCACTTTACTGAAGCACTAGAGTCTGCCTTAAGTTCAGTCAATCCCAGAGAGTTGTGTGTATTTTGAGGGGACCTAAACATTGACCTTCTTAAAGTAGATACTACTGCTGCTGTTTAAAGCTATTTTAACCTTATGGGGTGTAATCGTCTTACACATGTGAAACCTTACCTACCAGGCTTACTGCTACTTTAAGCAGTCTCATTGATCATCTTTTTATTCGCTTGCCGATGGGGACCTTATCAGACATCACTTCTGGTAACTTATTTAGCGATATTAGCAATCATTTGCCGAATTTTTGTCTTATCAGTAATTCCGCAAACAGACCCATGATCAGAATCTACAATAGTCATAACTTTGCTCATTTTATTCAATCTATTGAATCTGATTTGAGACATGTTTACGCTTCAGAGGATGTTAATGATGTGTACAATGCTTTTATTTCTATTGTCACTTTCAATCATGATACATGTTTTCCACAGATAAAAATGTCTCGAAAGAAATACGAAAACATGCCTTGGATTACAGCCAGTATTAAAAAGTCAATACGTCATAAAAATATCATATTTCGTAAATACATCAGTAAGCCTACTCTTGAAAAGAAAACAAAGTTGTCTAAGTACAGATGCTTCCTTAATAAAGTCATCAGGTACTCTAAGTCATCCTACTATAAACGTATTTTGCAGACTAGACAACACTCAACCCAACCCACTTGGGCTGTCCTGAATAGACTTTTAAACAAGAAAGGAAATTCTACCACGAAGGTTTCCAAAGTTGTGTACAGAAATAGAACTATTACTAACGCTTTTAACGACTATTTTTCTGCCATTGGTAATAAACTCAGTGATGGTATTTCTTGCTGTACAGATCCCACTGAGTTTATGCAGCCTGGTATAACAAATACCATTTTCCTTTCCGCTATTACCCATGAGAAAATTTTGAAAGAAATCAATTCTCTTAACGATGGGATATCGCCTGGCATCGATGGTATTCCTATAAAAGTTTGGAAGTCTGTCTCCAATGTTATCGCCCCTGTTTTGTGTTACCTATTTAATCTTGTGCTTACTAATGATATTTATCCTGACGCTTTAAAAGTGGCTAAAGTCATCCCGATCCTTAAAAAAGGGGATCCAACACTCCCTGAAAATTACAGCCTAATAAGCTTGCTCCCTTATATCAGCAAACTATTGGAGAGGTCTATTGAAAAGCGTCTCAGGTCGTTCTTAAATAGCAATAACATCTTCTTTGACTTTTTCAATTCGGCTTTAGGAAACATCATGATACAAGTCTTGAAGGCGGTTAATTGTATCCGTACTTTCTTAAACAACGGTGAGAATGCGTTGGGCCTTTACCTTGATCTTAAGAAGCCTTTCGATACGGTCAACCACAAGATTCTCCTTAATAAGTTAAAATATTATGGCATTCAAGGCTAAGCCTTAGACATTATGCATAGTAACCTGAGTTATAGGAAACAATTCTTGCACGTAAATGGTATTTATTCTACCTGCTTCTATGTCAATGTCGGTGTACCACAGGGTTCTGTGCTAGGACAGTTGCTATTTTCAATGTACGTAAATGATATTAAAAGTGTTGTGCCTAACGAGTCTCTTAGTCTCTTTACCGATGACGCAAGGATATTTGTTCATGACAGTAACTGCATTACCCTTGTACACAAAGCTCATTCCGTTCTGAAGCAACTCAAGACTTGGTTTGATGCAAATAGACTCACCCTACATCTTGGAAAAGCCAGTTTTTCTATTTCTTATACCAAATGTCACACTCCCCATGCTTGCCCAGACCACTTTGTCATGAATGATGTTAATATCCTTAAAACAAACTGTGTCAAATACCTAGGTCTATTGATTGATGATCAGTTATGCTTTAAGCAACATATTGATGATCTCTGTAACAACCTTGTAAACTTGATGGAATTTTCTGTCGCCTTAGGGCCTCGCTTACTCCTGCTGTAGCAACCCAGTTATATTACTTGTTTTCTCCAAACTATCTTATGGTGTGGAAATATATAGCATGACTAAACCTTCCTTGCTCAAACCCCAACAAGTTCTTCAAAATAGAGCTTTAAAAAAACTTACTTTCGAGGATCGGCGTTATCCTACGATTACCCTGTATAGAGACCTTAGCATTCTTAAGATCGGTGATATTCAGATATTGAAAATGTGTTCTTTTATCTATTTGTACGTCAATAATTACCTTCCTTATGTTTTTGGCAATTTTTTTAACACTAGCTTTTCTACCAACGTTCGCCCTAGTTCGAGAATAAATTCCCTTTTCACGGTTAGTAGGCACTATTCTAAACACGGGAAATTATTGTTAAACAACTACTGTTGTAAAATGTGGAATTCTCTCCCCAGCGAAAATAAAGAGACTAGAACATATGCTACTTTTGAGTGTAAGGTAAAAGATTATCTGATTGCTCAGTATACTAACTGAGTTTCCCTTTCTTTGTTACCTTGGTTTGATTGCTTGTTTGTTTGTTTTTTTTCTTAATTTTCTTCTCTTGTTATATTATTTGTTGTATATTGTCTTTTTGCACACTAGCTCGTTAAACAATTGTTTTTCTAGTGCCCTGGCCATTTTTGTATTTTTTCATAAGGTATACGTACGAAATGATGAATGAATGAATGAATGAATAAATGAATGAATGAATGAATGAATTTTCTACCCTACAGTAGCCCATTGTGTCTTGGTCATTTGATAAAGTTATTTGCAAACTAATGTCTTACAGTCGAGTCGAAACCTTGGACTTCCCATGCACCCCAAGAACATATTTTTCTAATTTCATATTTTGCAATCCTCAAAGTGTCCATTTAAAGGATTTTAATGCACTGAATAGCATTCTGCGTCCTAGTGAGCTCATTTGGTGCCATATTTGCCGCCATCTTGGATATCCCACCAATATCGATAAAACGGCAAAACGTTTGAAGTGAGCGTCATATTTTTATGATTACACTCCATCGGCTCACTTTTGAATGAAAAATTTGTTTAGATGACTATTTCAGTGACTGAAGGAAAACTATTCCTTGAAAGTAGGAAGATGTAAAAAATGTATAGAAATGTTTCATCAGTCCATTACAAAAAATGTCATTTTACGTCAACCAACAGTCAAAGATGTTGGAGAAACCGCCATCATACCAACAGGGCAATAGAGATTAGGAGGGTGAAGGCATTTGGTAAATGAAGATAAATACACCTTGAAACATTGTCGTGGAATGGGGAGTTGTAGTGCAGAGAAATTTGGCCAACTCCATGATAAGCGAGTATGTTAATGATCAAATATCCGTCAAAAGAGTTAAGAGAATGCACTCTACCAAAAGGATTTTAAAACCCACACCCAGTAGACGTAGGTTCTTGCTATATGCTCATCAAAATATATTTTCACAAATAAACTGTTGGTATATACGTTAAAAGTCCTGCAGGAAGGGAACTTCAGAACAGGCCATCAAGTAAAATCATAACAAAAGCTTCAGGCCACCGTCTGTGCCCCATGCCCCCGCAAAAGTTTGAAATGCTGTTTGATGCAATTCATTGGCACATGGCGACGAAGGTAAAGTCACAAACTTTTCACTGTTGCGTAGGCAGGTAGGGACATATCGCAAAGACAGAAGTACTGGAAAGCAAGTGGTTCTCCTTGGACAATAAGCCTGTCGTCTGTATGTCGTATGAGGTGAGTTGACAACCCAGTAACAATAAAGTATATATCATGAAGAGATATGAAAACAACATTATCATGAAGCCAGATATACTCTGGCAGATTTTGCTATCATTACAACTATTTACAAGTCAAGTCCTCTTCCCGTCTTTCACAGATATCCCTACAATGAGACTGAGAGAACTTGACGTCAAGTGTGTGCTGTGCTCATAGGCGGATATCCAGGGGTGTGTTAAAAGGATATAACCCCACCTTTTGAAAATGTCCCTATTCATTTTCACATGCTCACAAATTGATCTTCCCTTCATGAACCTCTTTCAAAGGGAATATTCATGTCTCTTCTTGGATAAGATACGACAAGGAATACGCGTGATACCAAAGTAATGACAAAGACCTAGATCAGGCTTAAAAGGGTCAGGGGCCACAACAACACTGTAAATGCTATAAAAAGACAGAAATGAAACATGTGGAGCTTCAAAATGCCCACGATGGCCTGGACAGGCCTCAAATAAGGTTTCAAAGTAATACGCGAACATCAGAAGGACAGTACCGACTACTGGCATGTATATTGTCGTAATTTTTTTTCAATCCCCAGCTTACTTGTGGTAAAGGAAACCTTCATAATGGTAAACCCTGTTAGTGCTTTGAGCCTGTATAGTTTCTACTCAGCAAAGGGCTTGTTTGAGAAACCATGATCCTAGACGTTCCTTTCCACGTTGTCTTGATATGACCAGCTCCTTGATCTGAAAAACACCTGTCAGTCGATAATGTGAGGGTTAGTTGGGTATTTTGAGGTACTATTTGTAATTCATCACCCCCGCCCCCACCTCTAGTATCTGACCATGATCAAGCTTTGCCTTATAAAGTTTGCAATCCAGAAGAACATTAAGTATCATTTTGTTCCATTTTAAGCATCATAAACATAAAATTAAGGACAAGGAACAATCCTAATATATCATTTTGTCAAATGATGGGATTCCTCTCTTTCCAGAGACCATTGCTAGGACGTACCCTTAGAAATATGTTATAAAACGTGTGTCATGCCACATGGGAATGCACATTATTAGCTGGGTCTTGAGTGGTGATTCCTGTGGTATTTGAACCAATCTGACACACAGGACCATGTTTTTTCCTGCAGGATTGTCACTCCCGAACGTTTGGGTCAAACGGGGTTGGAAAAGTTGTGTAAAGTTGACACATGTGCCAAACACAAAGTGTGACAAACAAGGCCCGTGGGAGGAATCAATTCATTGAGTTCACTTTTCTCAGCACCGCATCTCTCCACAAAATACCCACACAATACCTACTTTACCTCAGTGTGCCATATTTTGTCCATGTCAAAACATGTTTTCTTTCTTTCCCATGCATTGCCTCATTCTCAACCTGTTTTAATGCAGGTCAATGCATGACACTTTGGAAAAGTGTGTCAACTGCTTATTAAAGGCACACATTGCATTGAAAAATATCCCAAAACGTCACAACGCTTCACATCTTACCATAGTTTCCCAAAGTTTGGCACAGTATTTCACTTGTGGTATTAATTAAAAACTTTTGCCACATATTCTTTTATAAGGTTAAAATGACATTTTTGCAAGACACCAAATAAGGTAAGTGAGCCGGGGAAATTTGATAATGTTTCCTTGTACGACGTTTACTTTTGATGCTTCAGTTTATCTTTACTTGTCGGAAATCCAAGATGGACCCTACATGAACCCCACGGAACACAAAGCCGCATTGGGAATATCAAAATCCTTCAGCTGGTAACTTCGAGATAATAGATAAGCATGTTCTTGGGTGCATGGTCCCCCACATTTCCACTAGACGAATACAAGTTATTGGTCCAGTTGCAGTAAACAGGCAAAATGACAACCCATTAGAACCACAGCCCACTTGTCCTTAAGTCAGCATCCCGTTGATACAAAAGCCCTTATTTGTCCATTAGTTTAAAGTACATTGCTAACAAAACCCCGTAGGACCAATAAAGTGTGGGATCAATAGGATATAGTATCAAAAAAATCTGTAAGACTGTTGTATCAAGGTTCTCAAGTGGCTGCCCGCTGGCAATTTACTGCCCGCATTTGGTTGTCAAATGGCCCGAGGAAGATTTAAGTAGTCGAAATTGTTCTTACGAAAACAAGCCGTTGAATGGAATCCTGGCTACTGCTATACACTTAAAACAAATACTCAAGTAAAAGTTTCCAGGGGCCCTTAACACCTTTCTGTTCATGTTTTCAACTCTGCATGCCTCCCGAGTAACAACCGAGTCTTTCTGAACTTGTAATGAGATGGAAATCGTAAACCTTATACACACAGGGTCAGGGTGTAGCCCGACAAGTATCAATTATCAAGGCATTAACATGCTGTGGTGATCTTATTTGCCATATCATACAAAATCGATGTAGTCCACTCCTGCCTTTATCATGGCCATTTTGCATATTCAATATCTTTAGCTGAGATACTCTTGTTACTACCAAATATATTTTCATTCAAAATTTTGTTTCAGTCATGAGTTTGCAACAGGATTTCAATTCGATAAATACATTAAGACATCTAAATATAACTAACAGTTATTCCAAAAACCCTATTGCTTCCTTGCCAACAAACTCACAGGCTCTTCTTGAAAATTTTAAGAGTAAATGTTTTACCGATCATAGCTAAAACTAGTACAAGTTTGTTTCATGTACACACTATATTTACTGCATGAAGAATACTTAAAGTATATGACTAGAAAATTTTAAGAAGGGTTTCTGTGCCACAGAGTGGGTCATGAACTACCGATTCCAATCAGATAATTCAAATCCTCACTTGCTTTCTTCAATCGTCACATGCTACGGAGTTTTTTTCACGTTTCCGTTTCATTTTTCGAAATTATACTGTCATACCACGGTTTCATGGAGACCTCATTTTCATTCTGTTCAGGTATGACATGCTTCTGATCTTCTGGAAACATTGATCTAACTTGATATTTTTACCTAATAGACATGTTTTTTTCAATCATTTTATTACTAGTGGTTTTGCATTTATACGTGTCACGGTATCTGCGATGGATTTGTTAACACAACACAGGTGGGAAAATCCCCCAAAGAGTTCATTGGCTACACAGTTAATGAAAACAGGTGCGAAAATTGTTCTTCCTATTAACAATGGTTAAGTTCCCTGCAAAACAAATAGTTATTTGAGACTGCTGATGATACTGAACGAAACGTAAACAAAGCAATGTATCCAGTAAGGCTGCAAAAATGAGACATGTATAGTTACGATATGAAGTGGTCCATCAAGCTCACCTTTACTTCCACTTTCGACAGTGTGAAAAATTATCATCAACAAATGATTCCAAAGAGAATCGTGCTGCCCTTGATCTTTTCCAAGGCCCATGGAGAGTACTGCCAGCTTTTGTTATCATATAAGTTGCTATTTCTGGTTTTCTGTTGTAGCAGTTGGTCACTGCTGTAGTGGAACATCGTCAGGTTGAGCCAAACTGATGCTGGGGTCTATAGATTTACAACGACGTTTAAGCTAACGCAGGTAACTATTACTCCCATGCCTATCGGGAAAGACGTATACTTGGCAATCCCTGATAAGTATGTCAAAACATAACTTTGATGTGAATAAAAACCTTGCAAGAAGGACCCTCGGCATGTTTTGTCATGCACTGGTTTCGATCTAAGTGACTGTTTCACACTAACCCATCCTAGTACCTAGGTAGTCTTGTTTGACGCCAATGCGAACGTTGGCTCTTTTAAATTTTACTTAACGTTTATTTTGATGGCGTACGAAGGTAGGTCAAAATACTTTTTCAACCAAACTTTTGGTAGTGCTTGCATTAGTCTGAAATTGAACACGGGCTTCTACTTGCTATATACCTAGCGTAGTCCTTACGTCTATACCCTTTTGACACGTCGAAGCAAACACTAATCACCTGCTCAACGAAATTTTCTCCTACAAGCATAACTGAGCCGTAAAACCTCATCTAACTAACTAACCTACAAGCATTTAGGTTCAATGCTTTCTAATGAATGTCTCCGAAGGAACAGATTCCCGTTAGTTCATATAAGTGGGATTAATGCAATGATTACAAAGCAGGCACTTGCAACTAATTTAGCAGATGAATTTAAGTATCCCTTTTCGGAAATACATTACTCGTAGATGAATCCATTTAGGCATTTCTGAGTAGGTAAGAAATGTCTAGATAATTATCAACTCCTCGCAGGTAGTTTTTGGCCTGTGTTAAAATCGGTCTGGATTTCTTTACACAAATTTTAAAATCGTACTTCAAATTACTTTTATTACTACTCACCCAAACTTATGTGGAATCTTTGTATAATATTTGTTACAAGCATCAATATGCTCTTTCATGGAAACCTTCTTTTCAATACACTCCTCAACTTCCTTTAGAGCAGCATAACCATCCATTACTTGTTGATGAGTCATTTTTCCCAGTGGGCTCTGTTTTTTATTATACCCCATACTCTCCATTGTCTTCTCCATTACCTCAGTATTGTATAACAGATCCACTAGTTCCTTTAATGAGAAAAGCAACACAGGCAATTTTGAGGAAGCTAAATTCAAACGTTATCCAAATTCAATTTATATTGCAATAGTAACATGACTGTACAATTAAGTTAAGAATGATAAAGGTTATAAACATTTACCTACCTGGACACTTTTGTCCAACTTTGAATTTTGCTTGAACGATTTAAGTTCTTTTTTCATCTGGGGAAACTAGAAATGACAAAAAGGGAACATTTCACATCTAAGAATCATGAAGATTTCATGGACTTGCTGATCTGATCCAGCTACAAAGCACTCTTCTTACTGATTAGCACTTCTATAACTGAATGATTTTATTTGCATATGTTAATAAAATAATTGCGACTAGAAACACTAAGCTACTGAATGTAGCAGGGCATTTTCTGAGAAATTGGGTGGTGTCATTTCTGAAGATCAAACATTATGCAGTCATGACCCCTCAGACGGGAGGCCACCGCTGCTGAAGGCAGTGGGAGTCGTCATCAGAAATTAAAGAAAATGGCCGACTCTCCAAAAGCTCAGTGACGTGTTCGCAGACAGTTATGCTCGGGATAAATTTAACCGTGATGATAGGTTAAATCTCTTGAATTTGCTTTAAAATTCTTGCGTGACGAGGGGAAGGATATTATCTAGCAAAGAATAATTAAGCAAGTTTTCAGTGATGTTATTAATAGGATACCCAAAGGTTTATATCAACCTTTTTGTGACCTTGTTAAGTAACAAGCCATAACATGGTATGCTAACGCTAGACGCGTTTCGCCCAAAAAGATTATTTTCGGGGTTCATCAGTGCCAGAATATGTAGTAAGTGGGCAATGATGCCAGGATGTCGCGTATAAACGGGGAAGGATATTATCCAAGTAAAAAAAAAGTAATTGTCAAACTGAATAAAAATAGAAACTCTCAGATTGCCCGTAGGCCGGTTAAAATTTGTAGCGCCTAGCTTGGGAGAGTTAAGGTCCTATAAAATTAGATTTGATTTTATAGTAAAATTTTAAAGAGAACAAGTGTAAAATAAATCGTGGTTTAGTAATCAGAGATATAGCTTAAACGCTTGGTAGGGTTATGCCGGTGTTTGGCAACGAGGCGTTTACGCTATACTGGTTTGAGGCAGTGATTGTGTTCAAGTATAGCAAGCAAACGCCGTCTGGACGTACAAGAGAATACAGTAATTTACGAAATCTGATTGGCTGACACGAATGGTAGACAAATCAACATTTGAGAGATAGGATAGATACAGTCATTTTGGGCTAGTCTGAGTTATCTCAAATCTCAGAATTAGCGACTCCCTCCAGGGATAAAGTTTAAATTTGATGAATATTTGTAGGCGAGGAGCACGATGAGTGTTGAACTAGTGCTCAAACTTTGGAAAAGTCTGGTGGTGATGCAAAGTCTGCTAACAAAGGTTTACGCTAAACGAATTTTTGACCACCAACCTGGCGGCAGTTAAGATAAAAACGCAATAACATGTTACTCCATCCCATCTTATCCATGTTCTCGTACTCATCTTATCCACCTGTCGGACATGAAGTACTCCTGCACCTTTATCAAGTAAAACTTTGAATCAACTAGTTTCACCAGGGTGTTGGCGCAACTACCCAGTTGTCTCTGGAAGATTTGTACCTCTGTACCGTTAGCCACTACTTCTACATGTGTGTGTGTGTTCATTGAACCCAAACGTTTTGTTGTATAGCACAGTTTTGCGGGAATTTGGGATTTTTTTCCAAGAATTTGGGAATGTGGTACAAGTCTGGAGATTGTCTCACCTAAGACGATGCGAAATATTTTCCTTCACAATCAAAAACAAACAGAAGCATTGTGTTACTACGGTCTCTCTCTAGGGTCTCTCCATCTCTCTCTCTCTCTCTCTCTCTCTCTCTCTCTCTCTCTCTCCCTCTCCCCCTCTCTCTCTCTCTCTCTCCCTGTCTCCCTCTCTCCCTCTCTCTCTCTCTGTTTTAGCAAATTTGACGCCACCATCCTAAAAGTACGTTCAGATTTAGCACAGTAGATTTAAGTATGTGAAAAGCATCATTTCTGTGTTTACAGTAACTAAGACAGAGGTTTTTCTTAAAATAAAAGTGAACATAATTGAACGAACGTTTTCTCATGTTTTCGTCTTTATTTGTATGGATATACCTCGTATTTGGTCTCCATTTTCATGAGATCGTACAGGCCATTTTTCTTCTGAAATTGTTCTCTTTCTTTCCAATCGTTTCCAGTTTTTTCTTTAAATTTCTGCAGAAAAATTTTTTTGGCTTCTAGGAGACCGCATTTTTTCTCCATGTGCCTTCCCTTGTAGCCAACTGATGAAAATTAACATGGTATAAATTTCGTTAAAATATCAAAGTTGCTTTTTGAAGTAGTTTCAGCTGTACAATGAACTATTTTGTCCTTCTTACTCTATACCAAATTCATTTTCGAATGATCAGTAAATTCCTTTTTAATGTTAGTTTGTCATATTCGTCTCATCATGTTATATGTACACGCACATAAAACCAAATCTTGCAGAGAAGAAAGTTTTAACCGTTGAGTATCCACACCTGTGGTATAAAGTTGTAGCAATTAAATGACAACTTTACATAAGGCAGCTAAATGCGTTAACAATTTACATGGAAAACTGCAGATGCCTCTTGTGTCGGAAAATTTACTAGATTCTCACCCTTTTGGGGTTTGATTTCAGAACCGAGAGATTGCCGCCTGTCTCACTAGTTCAAATAACACTGCCCAGATCTAAAAAGGAGCTTCATACTGGTGAAATATTTTTTGACTCTCAACATATCATAACTCGTTATACTTGCGATAAATTGATGAATAAAGTACTACTTTGATTTTCACATATGTATAAAAATATGTTAGAGAATACTAGAGTACATTTGGTAATTCTAACTAGAGGTAAAGGAAATAATTTTAAGTGAATTTGTGAGAACGTTTTACAGCACTTTTCTAGTCTTTCCACTAAATAACCGGTGGGACATTTGTTATCTAGAAAATGGTGACAGTAAAGTGGGCAGAAACAGTACACATTGGAATGATCTTTCGGTCTGCACTCGCCTTACACGGAGCTAAAATAAGTGTCGTGACTTTGTCTGACGTGCTTCAAATTCGTAACTTTTAATATATTTGAACTTATTTTCTCAAAAGTGTTTCGTGAGTTTTGTAAAACTTCCACTACTAAACGCCCTTTCAGAAGGAAAAGTCTAATACAAAACGACGGTTTGTGTAATAAGAAATGCCACTCTACCTTTCGGTGGTTTCACTAACTCTGTAGTTTAATTTAAACAAACGAAAGCATTCCTTGTCTTTTTTTAGGCAGCAGAAAACATATTACGATAAGGAATTATTTGTATTTGCCAATTCATCTTTAGAAATATTTCAATTATTTCATATGGAAACATTGCTGTAAAATTTAAGTCTAGACTAGAAAATGATTAATTACAGGGAGCATGTGCATCAGGTGCTTATTGAAACTTTCTATGAAAACAGCTTGATGAGCAGGATGCAATTGAGAATCGTTTTTAATTTTATTGTGACCAAACATTCCACACCAAGGCCACTCCACCGTTTTATTAAAGATACTCTCCTGCAGACTTATGATCACATCAGACCGTTTGCGAATCAATGGTCAAACAAATCGAACATTCTGCTTCCCTTGTTCATCCTTCCCCTAAGTGCAAGTAGCCTAAATATCATAGCTTGAAACTTTAAAATTGTGAGCTCAGCTTTCTCTTAAGTGTATGAAGGGGTGGAGGCTCTCCCTCATAAAAGCGTATGCAAAAGAATCAAAAGTACTTCCCCAAAAACGATTTATATAACAGGGACGAAGTTGCTAGCAAATGCACATTATCTACAGTAAAGATTTTACCCTGTAAAATGTGTGAAAGAAAACACACCGGGTCATTTTTCTGTATCCATATTCATAACTTTATTCGTATACAACGTGTGAAGAACATGTCAGGTATTTGTATTCATAAACTCCTAATCTTGACTTTGGACTCGAATTCATACTTGTGTCTACAGTCTTGTACTTATTACTCATAACGGGGAATCTGAACTCAACATACAATAATATACAGTATACAAATCGATTACCACACCTAAGAGAACAAGGAAGAAGAATGTAACTAAGAATTTACTAATCGTCATAATTCTTACTGCAAATACTTACTTCTTCCCCAATGAAGCCAGACATAATATTCTTCTTTAGCAATGTCCTTATGCAGTTGAAGAATGTAAAATTTGTTTTTATTTGCACCCAAATCAGTCTGTAAATAGAACAAACTAGAATGAACAGGTTTACTTTATTTAACTATTCGCGTAGTGCACAGACATTGAAGTTATAAGTATTGGTACAAGTTCCAACTAACATAAGCAAAAGAAGACCACAAGCTCTACAGTTTGTCAGTATCAACTAGGTCAAAACATGGCAAATAAAAAAGCTTTCATCTCTGAAGTTGTAATACATTTTAAAAAAAATGTAAAGAAGACGGCTTAACCGTGATACTATGATAAATAAATGTTCTTCTTATGTTTGTCACTTTGATAGAGAACGACTGCATAATGTTTCAGGATAAATAACGTGCTAAAAGTGACTTAAAATTTACAATCTTGTACCTGCGTGAGTACTGCACTGTATAATTCTTTTTCTTCCTGAAAGAGTTCAACTTTTTCTTTTATTGCACATTCACCATCAACGTTTTCACACAGATCTCGGAGGTCATCCAGGGAAACTGTCTTAATATCTTCAGCTGGAAAGCAGAATAACATTAAAACACATTAAAAACTGCTTTGATTAAATAAAAACTTCATTGAGAGAAGACACTCGAATTGAAAATCTGGAAAAGGCGTTTTTGATCAACTGAATGTAGGGTGAAAATCAGTTTGTTCTCGTGCAAGCTAACATTAGAGATTTTAGGACAACTAAAATTCTTCATGAGAGCAAAAGACAGGACTCGAGTGATGACTCCGACATCACCGGGCTAGGAAAACATTCCTGGGAAAATGCGCCTGTTCAACATCATAGCCCGCCGGGTAAAAATCTCAACGAAGTCTTCTACACAAAGAGCTCAGAAGTTACTACGCAGATTCAAACTAGACACGCTCATGTTCATTCTAGAAATTATTATTAGAGAACAGCTACCCCACCGCAAAATGGTATAAAAGGAAGTGTCGAAGACCTGATATAAGGGGAAGTGTATTTTTAATGGCTAAAGTGATGTCAGTGTTTGTAACTTCTGAAGTAAGCATATGTCAAAGAATTTTAAAGAGTTCACACTGTTATGATTTTCGTTTCTTAAAATTTTACTTTTTGAAGTGCATGTTTGCATTTATGAATATATCGGTTACAAATAATGGTCCGTAAATTAAGGTACTGAGTGAAAGTAGCTTCCTGTAGCCGGTATTGTTGACCGAAATACAATGAACTGAAAGTCTCCATCACAATCTTCACATTATTTACAGTGAGCTGGTCATTCTGCCCTTCATATAAAACAAATTAAGGGTTCGTTAACCAAATTACCCTTATCGGTGGATGGCCATATAGTTAGCTGCCTGAGATATTTCGGAAATCTTTCACATAAACATTAAGAAGTATATTTTGAACAATGCAACAAGTATGTTTCCTAAAAAATCCATTTTAAAAGAAGGGTACTTCTCAACCGTTGCAGCTACCCATGGCAAGTTATTTAAACAGCTCGACTACCCTTCCAATCAAATATTGTGTGCAGTTTAAAAGAAAATTATAAACACATTAAAAGGAGGGTCTAAGCTCAAATCAAGTTTTAATAAGTTAGAGGGGTACTTATTCTAAATTTCGATTGCAATCCAATGGGTGGTTCTCAAGATATCAGCAGTTAATGTTGTCACATTTACAACACGAAGTGAACTTGAAGCAAGCACATATGACGTCATAGCCTCACATTAAGGAGAAGTCTTTTGTTTTTTTCTCCTTAACAATCCCATGTAATCAAGATGTTATTGCATGAGAGGTATGAGAAAATAACAAACTGCGCATTCCCCATGGGGAGGTCCTATCATAATTAACTTCAAGGTCACCACAACAGACTAAAAAAAGCAAAGCATTCATTATCATTGTGAGGAAGTGATATACACCCTGCTTGCCTCAAGCACACATTAGGTTACAAATGTAGTAACTTCAGTTGCTTATATCTCGAGTAATATATGTCCGATTTGAATGAAAGTTTCACCATATTGCGTAGACTTAGTTCCTCTTTCGTAAATTCAAATTAAGTTTTTGCTTAAACCCTCCCTATAAACCTATAGGATACAAAGTGAAGGTACAGGAAGGTTAAAATATTAAGTAACTTGAACAATGAAATCAGTCAAAGAGAAACATTCCACATTAAAACCTAAGTGACCCTCACAAAACTTCTGTGGACTAATAGAAGACGATGAAAGGTAGGAAGGGTAAGAAGATGAGAAATTTTAAAAATGAGTCTTGTGGTGCAGAATTGCGTGTATTTTTGACATTTTGACGGAGACTGTACCATGTATTGTCCCAAAATTGACATCATATTTTTAGGAAGTATAAAGACAATTAAATTAAGTTTTCTTTTAATTGTTTGGACATAGTTTGCTTCCACGAGTAGTTTCTTGCGCCTTTACCTATATTCTGGTAGAATTCGTCAACGTTTGACTGTAGACAACCATTTTCGAAATTTTGGACAAATGTGTTCTCAGATATAGACCCCCAACCACCAGATAAATTGTTTTTTGTTTTTTTATCTTTATTTGCCGTATGATTTGGTGCTTAAATTAAGTCTATGTAAAAAATGAAACATTACTGACAAAAGTTTAAACCAAGCTACTATTCTTGGGTCGGACTCGACCCAGACAACAGAAAGAGGCTTTTAACGTAATAATCTTCCTGTTATTGTAGGAAACGTAACGGTTAATAGGCATTTTTTACTTAAAAGCAGACATCGACGCATAGCATTTGCAGTCACGATATGTACCTGCTATCGTTGGTAAGATATCATGGTGTAATTGTTTCAGATCCTAAGTGTGGTTCATACTTCCAAATATTCAAGCTGTATAAAGCTATAAGAACCATATATATAGACATCCCTTGTTCTGACACGCAAATCACGGTCATAGCTTAGAGTTGAACAGTATTCAACTTTCATAGCTTTATAGCCCTATACTGAAGTTTGAACCTGCGTTTTACCTCCGGTAAACAAAAGAAAGTAAAATACATATTACAATACAATTAGCTCGTCGCCAGGGTTAGTAGTCGAAACCTTCATCATCAATTATGAATTCTTTTCGAAATATATGTAAGCGTTTTCAGTCCGCTGGGATTTGAACATGTTTATATGAATTTGTATGATAATATCAAAATCCTTGCCACGTGTGACGGTTCGCTCCCATGAAACTTAGTAGGCATGTTACAAGAACACAGAAACCGGCTTAGTTTAGTAATTTGCATATCATGTATGAAAATTACCCATAAGTCTGTTCATGCTATATCGTGGCGTGCCTGCTCAGTGAAAAGTGGGACGGAAAGTAACTGCTTTTGGACGATTTCGGCCAAACTCTTCCCTTAATCGCCATAAAAATTGTCAAAGACAGTTGAATTTTCCGGTGTTGCTACCTGGACTATTTCATTGTAGAACAGGAACCACCATAACTTTCAAGGTTTTTCGTGCTTTAAAAGTAACAACTAGATTCGTCCTTCAGCTGTAGAAGGCAATAACTGAGAGCAATGAACCATTCCTTTCTTCTTTACCTTTAAAAATGTCCACAAGCAATGATATTTCTTACCAAAATCGTTCAAAAGGCGTAGGACAAATTTGGAAAACAAAACATTGTCCAAAATCCTCCAAAGTCGTCACATTTTACTGGGTATTAGTCGCATTTATACACACCGTCGATTGAATACTATGAGGAGTAGTACTTTTAAATCTTGGACCACATATTGGAACACAGTACGCATTTACTAGCTGGCCACTTGCGCGAATGCCTTTATTGTGTGAATTTGCTTTACATCGCACCAATTTCTCAGCCCATACTTAAAACCGAACGCACACGGACGCGAAACACGAAACAGCAAACAAGTTTCGTGTTTTCTCCCACTGACGTTCGTGTGTTTTGGACGAAAACAAAAATGAGCATTTTCGTCGGAAACACTTGTTTAGCTAAACACTTGTGTCGCGAAACAAGCAGTACTTGTTGTGCTTAAGAGCGTTTCGCGAAACGCCGTTTTCTGTTTTCGTACAACGCACATGAACAACAGAAAACAAGAAACGTGTTTTGTTTCGTGTTTCGCATTTTCTGTCGTCAGTGTGCTTTCGGCTTAACGTAGAACCATGGAACATACACAGTATGAAAGATAAATTTACGTTGACGTATTTAAGTTTTATATCAAATTCCTATCAGGAAGGTGTAGCAGGGTTTTAGTTAAAAAATATTAGAACAACTTCTTAAAGTTTCAACAAACATAGATTAGAGATTTTTATTTCAGATTTCAACAAGAAGATGAAGAAAAAGCATGGCTTACAAATTCGGGAAGGGTAAGTGTTTATTTTCGCAGAAATGAAGATGACGCTGGCCAAATAAAAGATTTAGGTTTATAAAGTAATGATAATTATGTGAATATTTACCCTATATTTACATTAGTAAATACACTATATGGTCAAACAAGATTTATTTGTAGAATGACCAAATGTATTTTCAGTAAAAATGTTTCCCCCCCCCCCCGAAAATGGAAAGGGAATACACGGCTTCAACAGTTTTTCGCATAGAGCTGCGTGTTCCAAGATTAAGCAGCTAATGGAATATGAAGTTGCTACGCAGATGAAACTGAGTGAGTCGTTTTGGGCACTTCCATTCCACTATGTTCCATTATGGTCGTAGAGAGTTTGAATATTGAACATTGCAGATGACGCTGTTACTGTACCAAAACTTAAACCTTTTCTATTAATCTATATTACTACATGGTAAGTTGACGAAACCAATTTCATAATTCTTGAGATGTATTTCACACACGTTTGTCACATGTAACCACTCTACACTGTATTTGACCTTCTCTGAATCACCAGGAATCTTGTTCCCAACGAGGAATATCATAATACTACGAATCAGAGAATTGCACTGAAAGTAGTAACTTCCGTTGAAGAGGAAAGTTGTAAAAACCTGAGGTGTCAGGTAACAAACGTTATCCAAAACAGTCGTTAGACGATCTCGGATTGCTCTTGGACTACCAAAAGATCCTTCTGATTAATATGGAAAATACACTTGCGAAGTATATCCTTCAGAGGTGTTCTCCCTTGGTAGAATTTACCAAATGGACATTTTAAACACGAATGGACATACCACATGATGTATGGATTTCCTTAACTACGAAACATTTCTGTTCAACGTACAAAAATTGTTGTTACTATAGTACATATCAACTCGAATCTGGGGAATGAATCATGAGGTCATCCTAGCCTTTGTTCTCATTACACTTTAGTTTGGTCTGGAACAACGTAGACGAATATAACTTCTAAAAAGAGCCATTAGGAACACTTTATGTGTTTAACCACGCATCAGCACCAATGAAATGTTTACTTAAGATGGAGGATCTCATATCCTTTAATGCAGCTGCTGTGACGCATCTTTGTCTAATAATATTACCGAAAATGCCTCCAAAATCATAACATTAGTCAGTATTGAAGGGAAAGCTCATGTAAGTGTAATGAAAGGACACTGATTGTTGCATTAACCCAAGAGTGATAATGAATATCAACCATACAGGTGGTTAAATGAAGCGATTAAAAGTGGCCAAGTGATTTAAATGGCCTTTAAAGAAGTTTAAGTTTTTTTGAGTTTTGTCTGAATAAATGGAACAAGCACGTATACGGACATTTCAAGTGTGCAACAAGGATAAGTTTCTAATCCGCCGATGACGCTTATTATTAGGGACTCTGTAATACAAAACGTTATACAAGACACGTTTAAAAACACAAAAAGTATGTTCCCGCTGTTTCTAATAAAGTTGAAATCCTTAGCATATCGTTATGTCATAGCATTATAGGTCATGTTAGAACACGATAACCAAAAGCCGACGTCAGTCCCAAGATCGCAAGTCTTATCTCTTAAACTTAGGAGTACGTGCTGACACAGAAAATCACAGCTCTGTCATCAGTGAGCTCGATAAAGGGCTAAATAGCTTATCCGAAGCATGAACTTGTTTTAAATTACACCGGTGAAAAGGTGGAACAGAGTTAATAATTACCTTCACCAGCGAAAATGAACAAATGGGTTATTTGAGCGTTTAGTTGGCATCCCAAGCTATGTTTACTCAAACAACTTACAAGGGAGATGGGTCATTAGGCGAAACCACCGAAAAGAACCAAAAGCCGAAAGAACTTTAACACCAGACAGTACCATCCAAACTGATTGGGACAAAGTAGCTGTTCATGAAAAATCAAACGACAACCGCGGTCCTCCCAGTGTCGACATTCCCAATCGCGCATTCAGGAACCATGAGTATGATAGTGTAACTCATTCGACATGCTACAGAAAAATTGTTGCATTGATCGCGGTTGCCAATATTTCTGTGAATATAATCCTACCAACCCATCAGGTTTGGGCATGAAAAGCCAATTGAGGGCCAACAATGTGGACTGAAAGGCTGCAAGTAAAATTTCGCCACCATCGCTCGGACCCGGGCTAGGAAGACTGTGCAGAAAATGTGGACCGTGGAACGAGCTTACCCAAAGCATACCGGAATGCAAACGATAAACTGAACGTAGGTTATCTCATTAGTAACCATCCGTATTATAAGTTGAGTCAATTTGAGCCTTCGTTAAGGGAACATGAATTTGATTTGCTTCTTAATGAAAAGTTTTTAAACGACCCCAATTTAAATTATGAGGTAAACATTCCCGATTATAATTTTTTTCTGAGGAACAAAAGGGAAAGCAAGGAGATACCGTGGCTGCTTATGTTGGAAGCAGTACACCTTGAATTAAAAGAAACGATTACGACAATATAGAAGCCTAAACAATAATAATAATAATAATAATAATAATAATAATAATAATAATAATAATAATAATAATAATAATAATAATAATAA
>WURT03651508.1:0-19001 GCA_009936505.3 Holothuria glaberrima
ATGGTGCTACATTTGGTGCTAAACTTGAATTGAATATATCACCAAGAATTTCTACTTTTTTAGGAAGTTTTTTTTTTCATTTTGCTTGCTTAAGTGCATTTTTTACTCAGTCCTTGGGGTAAATCAGAACTACACTTCGTGAAGTGAGTGAACAGTAAATTTTTAGACTTTTCACCATATATATGAATCACTGTCCTGGGGGAGAGGTCTAAAGGGAGGGGACACCCTCCCCTTTCAAGAAAAAATGAAATTGGAAGGTGTCTAAATGGCAAATGGTGCCATATTTGGGCGAAATATAGCTCTTAATACGTAGTGTCAATTCGTAATCATAGTTTTAGCTTTCATCATTTTTGAAAAAGTGGGGGTACTTTTCGGCGATGTCCCCCTTCCAAAAAAAAGTGGGACGCGTCCCCCCGTCCCCCCATGATCCACGCCCATGCTCTGTTGTCAGTTCGTGTTAATTCAAGGATATTTTTGATATTAACCTGTATGTGCCACAAACGATTTTAGAGATTTCTGGATTAGAGTTAGGGCACTTGCTTAGCCTTAAACAAATCATGAAAAAATGCATGACGATTTTTTTAGAGAAAGTCATTGCTATTATATTTAAGTAAAAAGCTTACCTACAGAGGACGTGAGACAAAGCACAATTTATCAGATGAAGAATCAAAGTAGCCTTTAATGTGTCTCAGTCACTTCGTCTCTCGCAACGACGGCAAACCTTTCTGTGATTTATAGGTACTTAGGTGCTTGCTTTTTTGGGCTTATTCTCCTTTAGATGGAATGTCTAGACAGTATTATAAGCAATTGATTTGTGACACTGCTTTCAGTCCTTACGTCATAATTACATGACGTCAGACGTAAGACCACCTGGCTGTGAAAAATACAGCAACAAATCATGTTATGTATATGAAGAGTATATTTGAAGTGCAAGATCAATTACACTTTATCATTAGATTTTTGTTGTTGGTGGTCTCAGTTTAGTTTTCGTTTATCATTTTTAAGTTTAAACGTTTGAAATTGTTTGAAACATATTTCAACACTAGAAAATGTGGTTACATTAATCGAAACCACACTGCAATGTTTATTCAGTCAAATTTTCCCTCATTGCAGGGGAATGAGCTTATTCCAAATTTTGGGGAAGGGGACGGGCTGAGCACTTTTGGTAAAAATTTTAATGAATGTTTGCCTGAAAAAGCAAACATATTCTACCCGGCCTGGTGCGTCTTCTGAGGCAAGTTCAGTCACAGAATGGAAGTCAATTGCTTCTCACTGTTCTCTCTCTTATGTTAAATTATTTTTTGACTATGTCCGTTTGGCACAATATAGAAATAGGCCTTTACTGAGCCTGCTAGCTTTGAAAGAGAAATTTGTTCAATTTACCTGTTATGCAGACAGATCACTGGGTACAAAATTTTTTTAGGTTGAAAAAAATGACACAACAGTGCATTTACTATTACTGGCACCAGAGTCTATGGTTGCACTAAAATACAAGTTGCACAGAAAGCCTTCCTCAGCGCAGTATATCCAATTGCAAAATGCAGGGAACAAGATGCACTTTTCTGGTAGTAGTTTGTGTTAATTCAATTGTCATTATACTTTTCAGATGTACTGCACGTTACGGTATAAACTATCCAGCGCTAGGAATTTGCCGTAATGGATATGGAAAAGAGGAGCTGACAATAAGTCATATGAAAATTCCCTTAACGTACCTTATATCGTTTTTTAGGCTATATCAAGGCAAGTTATCGAGGCAAGCCAAAAGTCAGTCGTACGTTTACCTAAAGTTGATCTCGAATACACTCTTTGGGCGAAAGTCACCATATTTTGTATCTCAAAATTTAAAAATAATCGTTTAACTATTTTGCCGTCTAAATTTAAATTTGCCTCATTCCTGTTATTTTCCTTTTTAACATATTCTCCCTTAGATGTTAAATTTTAAACTTGTAAAGAACAAATAAATGACACCCGGAAGGAACTTAACTGTCGATCTGGGCGAACTTAAAAGATGATTCTGCATTCTTTGGAGAAAATCAACTTCTTTGCATCTCGTGGTTTGGGTTTTGTGCCAATTAAATCCTTTTGATTTCATAATCTTTTTATTTTCATCGGTTGTGCAGGAAGTAAGGTCAATACGAAAAAGCAACTTTTTTGCCAGAGCATCTGCTCATCTTAGTGCCCGAACAACGCATTATTTTGCTTTTCACGGTAGGTATACTGTACGGTCGTACTGATCGAGAGACAATTTTTTCTGTCAGCACTTCACTACACACAACTACGGAGCTTTTAGGGTGTCACCACAACACCTTCTCAAACTCGCAAGTATTTGGTACATCAAGCCAGAATAGTCTCATTGTGAACACAGCCTCTGCCTTAATGATCATCATCTAGCTAAGAAGCCAGTAACTTGCGTCGTGAAATAATTGACTTGCTCAAGTAGGTCACCATAACTAAAACAAGGACAATATAAAGTTTGCAGTTCTTATAGTGATTCTGAAGCCAAATTTCAACCAAAATTGGTGACAAGTTTTGTTCCCGTCCCGGTCATTACCCGAAATAGGTATCAACTTCAGCCTGAAATATGCTTTGTGAATCGATAAACATTAAATAAAAGAATCATATCACGATATGAGAAGCGTACCTGAAATTATTCATTGTATAAACAGAAGTATAACTACCAAAAGGCAGAAGCTCAAAAGAGATAAAGTTAAAGGGCAATTCTAGTTATTCCAGACAGTTTCAATTCTCCCAAATATGCAACTTGTAGCTCCTCCCATTACCGTATAAAGCTTCTTGTGCATACACAAACCGTTTTTATTGCTTGCATAAGGTCATGTCCTGGGTGAGCATGCAAGGCTAATACGTGTAATCCAAGTACTCTCTGTACATTGCGTGGAATGTGACTACTCTGCATCTTTTGAATTTCCAAACTTTGATGTCAATCAAACAGCAGTCACCAACTGAGAATTTTGGTACCCCCCACACTAGAAACATACTCTGTGGTTCTGAATAATTGCCTTTAAGAATTTACGTTCGACTTTTGGACTATGACATTCATTTTGCGTTGAGATATTGTGATTTGATATGTTCCTCATTTTGAACACGTTTGTTTTCTAGTTTATCAAATTTGACTCTACCATAATCTCATTTTGCTCTTTGAATAAAATGAATCATAACGACTTCTAAATAGCAAGTGCCCTTTCAGTATTGATATTCAGAGTTACAGTGAGTGCGTGCCCATTCTAGTATTCGACACATTTCGGCTTCTGACACTCGTAAATATGAATATGTTTTCACATTGGTACTCAATGCATATTTTAAAAGACATTGATACTAATGGAAAACATCAATGTTCTTTAGTGCGCATTAAGCTTCGTAAAAAGAAATCTAGCTATAACACAGAGTAAATCAACCACTATGCCAAAGTCTGTGGCACTGCTAGTTACGATATTGGTGAAAAGGTGTGTAACCCACGTTATTCATTCACTATTTCTTCGTCTCTTTTTACATGACTCTGAACCATTACAACCGTATTTGATTAGAAAACATTAAAAGCCAAGTGTAATATCACTGTTAAATTACGTTACTGCGAGTGTTGGTGTGGTGAGAATACATGGAGGAAACGTTGGTAGCATCATTAAAGGATGCAGGATCTTGCACAGGGGACTATTTAAGCGGGAAGCTATAGATGGGACCAAACCGATCTCATGTCCCACCATGGTTTTGTCTACGGTGGGGTAATCTAACTCTTCAAACACCTAAGGCTGCGAGTAATTGCAGTATAAAACAATAATTTGTCACCATAATTTTGTAGCTAGCACCCACGGCGCCAGTGGCACTGGGAAGGCATGAAATTTCCGGACATTTAACTTAAAAAAGCCCCAAAGGCGTTTAAGCTACAGATTTTGTAGGGGGTAGGTGAGGTGTGTTTTCAACTGAGTGATGGATCTATTTTAATCAATTTCTATCACAAATAGTTCTGACACTTCCAATTCCAAAAACTATCAACATCTTCAAGCGCTTCGCACGCTCCCAGCACAACCTCATCGCTGTGTTTATTATTAATACCGGCTCAGATGTATTCGCAGTATGCATCGATGTATGAGAGCTTTTAAGCCGATTTTTCATGCCCATAGGAATGATTACACAGGAGCACAGCATTGAAAGAATGCAAAACAGGGGAATTATATATATATGTATATATATATATTTACTGCAGTGCAAACGTTGCTAAGGTAACAGCGTTTTGCATCTAATTCACCTAACATAAACAAAAGTTTCTCAAGGGGGAAGAGTTGTCACTTCTCCACTTAGACAACACAACCCTACCCTTAAAATAAAAAAAGTCACTGAATTTTGAGGATCTTTTGATCAGTTCGTAAATTTGCCCAAAATAGCAGTATTTTGCATCTACGCTACCTTAAACGAACAAAAAGTTCTCAAGAGGAGGAGTTGTTATCCCTCCACTCAGACAACACACTGATCCCTTTAACCTCACCACTCAACCAGAAGTAAAATTTACTGAGTTAAGAGCACCTTTTAACATATGAAAATTTGCCGGCAAAATGGTCTCAAGGGAAGGAGTTGTCACAACTCCACTGAGACAATACCCCGATCCTTTACACCTAACCAAAAATAAAAATTCACGGAATTATGAGAATCTTTCAATTTTTGATCAGTTCGAACCATTTTGTATCAAAGCAAACCAAAATTTTTCAAAATGGAGGGGCACAACCTCCCGAAACCCCTTCCCCCAGAAACACGCCTGCACGAGGGAGCAACTTAAGGATCCCCCGTGTTGCAACCCATGAAAGGTACGCAAATGCAAAATTTACACTCACTTTTTGGGGGATCTGCCTTAGGATTACGACATAATGTGTTGTACACGCCCCCCCCCCCCATAATCAGGTCCTGGCAGCGCAACTGCACGGGGCACCAGCATGGCAGAGACGAGCGCCTTATCACTGTCCATAATTACAATCAACCCACATCTCCCTGACTCTGTAACTCGGCATAATTTTGTTATTAAATTGGTTGTTTACATGAATTAATAAATGACAGACGTAACACCAAGTGCTGCCACTATGGTGGAGGCAATCATTAGCAAGTCTTTCATAAAGAAAAAAGCAATATGCAAGGAAGCACTGGACGAACGAATGCCACATTTTATGTGAGCCCGAAGACGTCATATTTCAGAAAGAAACATCAGGGTAATATTTCATTGAAAATCTTGTATATATGAGATCCAGATTTGTAAGGCAAGCAACTGCATTTGAGTCAACTTTGATCAGTGAATTTTTTGCAAGCAAATGAAAAGCGACACGACAATAAAGTTCTATTAAGCATAGAGTATTGTATCTTACACGTTAATAATCTCCGTGGAATTTTCTGTCTATGGACTTCCTATGAAATCACAAGAAATTTGAAAAACTTCTAAGAAATTTTTGTTTAAAATTCAGCGAAGAATTGAAAGGATTGTATGCACAATGGAATTTTCTGTCACATTTTATGTCTCCTTGAGGTTTCACATCGTGTAGTAGAAGTTATGTTACTTAAAATACATATTTTACTATAACATTGTGAAAAGATAACTTTTGACGATCCTAGCATTGGCAGAAGTCTATAAACTAGCCCGGTGCACCCTGTGTCACGATACCATAGCAACCACTACAAAGTATCAACAAAACTGGATGATGGATGCTGGTAATATTCGGTCAAAATTGAATACGTGCCACTTAAAGAGATAATCCATCAAGAGATAAACAATGTATGCAGTGTGAACTTTGACGCAGACTTTTCAAACTAATCATTTCACCCTATGAGAGCAATCTTTGTAATTCTTTTTAGCACACGTATCAAAATATGAATACGTTTCATTACACTTCAAACATTTGCAGTAATTTTCCTTAAAATGTGCCCAATATACTTCACCAAATTGCATCTAAGCGACCATAAATGTTCAAAAATTTTCCAAAGGGGTAGGGGAACCAGCTCCCCGTAGACCCCTTCCCCAGGACGGTGGTCCGTTGGATACAAAATTCAGTTCCCCTACCCCCAGTCGAGAGCAGCTTACTACGCCTATGATCAGGGTAACAACTTACGCATCTTTTACAAAGGTTTTGAACAACTTGCCTTTAACGAGTAATGGATGCATTTTTGTGAAATTTAACTTAACGTTTGTTATATATTCAAAGAAAAAGTCTTCAAGTAAAGATTACTGTTTTCCACTCTACGGCTGTATTCACAGTGAAGGTTTTTTAAGTACAAAATGCTTAATTGGGTTATTCTTTAACTACTTTGTAAGGGCTTTCCATAACTGTGGCAATTATCGCTTTAAATAAAACCAATCCTATAAGCTATTGCTAAAAGTGAATTACTGGAAACATTGCATTGCTCCCAAACAATAATGGGTTCTGCCTTTAGAAAGCACTTTAACTTTTCTCTTCTTCAAGAAAACGCAAAATAGGTCTCCTGCTGTTTAGACAGTTATATTCTAATGGGGTTACTTTTAATGATAAATTAAAAAAGGAGGTAAAAATATTTATTAAAAATATATGATCCCCAAGGAACGAAAAGTACTCACCGCTAAAGATGAAAAGAAAATATGTAGGTTTTGTAGTTTTAACCTGGAAGAAAATGGGTTTGTTTTGAAGTTGTTTCCTTGGTGCTTCACTGAAAAGGGCACTGCCATGATCCGAAATGAGATATTCCTGCGGCATATTTAACCTGAATGGTAGCCAAATGATCTAACAACTTAACACAATTTTAAAAAAAAATAACCTTTTTAAGGAAATTGGCAGATCTTCCTTGTTTTTAAAGGTAATCAACATTAAGAGGGGAATAACTCCGTGTATCGTTGTAGTATTCTTCAAAGTATTTATCTCTTGATTTAAGAAGTGATCCGTAATAACTCCTGATCTGACCCACCAGTTACATTCTAAAAGCATCCTGATGAAATTTAACCAGGAAAGGGGTCAAAAGTTTTACATACATTTCCTAGTTAAAGTTATTAGGAGATTCTGTTCAAATTTAACCAGGAAAATGTAAAATTTTGACCAAGATGTTATAAAGAGTCGTTACTTTAACCAGAAAAATGTTTCTCTGACCCGGATTTCGTGGTCACTTCCAACCAGGAAATGTATGGAAAACTATTAACCCCTATCCCTGGTTATATTTAACCAGGATGTTTTTTAGAGTGTAGATTTAAAATTTCAGAGTCTGGAAGCCACGTGCGCTGATCTAGGTCTCTATACTACATTTATTTTGGATGAATACTGTAGTAATTCGCTCTCTTTTTTTAATGGTAATCAGAGGGTAACCAGGGGTAGTATAGTCACTCCTAGCCTCCCAGTTCTGCTCCTGGGACTGTCTTTGAACGTTCCTATCCGAGCAACACTCCTAAAGGCTGCGGATGGATTTAGAATCTGTTTAATTTATTATCAACAGATCATAGCGGGATACTTTAAGAAGTCATTCTTACATACTACTCACATGTTGTTCTACTCGTGTCAGTGAATTCTGGAACTGACCAGTATCTTGCAAAATGCCTTTAGAGAAGTGGGTTGGTGTATTTAAAGTCTCTCTCTATTAAACACTAAGTAACTAACCACATTTTCCAAAAAGATTCGGATCGAGAAAGAAACATGTCATGTGAGTACAATGAAGGCATCGCAAATTTTTGTACAATCTTCTCCACACACAGTCAGGGGCGTCACAACCGTGAGGTGTGGGGGTGCTACATTCACCCCCGCAGAAATTTTCTAAGTGACTTCTGTCGGGAAAAGTCACTTTCTTTTGCAACTCATTTTCCTAGTCAGAAAATGTCTTATGTTTGGGGCTGCAGAAATATTGGGAAATTTTATGATTACGTTTCACTTAAAGTGAATTGATGTTCGCTGCAGGGCCGTTCCTAGATGGGTGTGGGGGGGGGGTTGAAACCCCCTCATTCATCCACGCAGTAGGCAAAATCCTGCACTAGTCGGCAAAATGAAGGAAAGAAGGAAGTGCAAACGAACGAAAGTTGGAGGGAAAAGAAACAGAGAGAAAAAACAGAGAACAGGGGGAAAGAGAAGCTAAATAGGGCTTTTCGGTATCGTTCATGGTAAAAGTAGTATTTTGCCATTGAGTCGATAAATACTTCACCGGAAGCAAAATGAAGGAAACATGCGGAAAAGAAAGAAGAAAAGAAGTGAAAGAAAGAGGACAAATTCTCTTAAAAGAACCCAAAATTTTCGGCGAGCTGCGCGCGCCGTAGAGTCACTCCAGTTTCTTCAATATTTCCATTCCACAAAGCTAGATAGCATAAGTCCTATCAACCTTACCAAGTAACATGTAGGCAGGGTACTCTCCCATGTCTAATGCGATAAGGTCAGCTGATGAGTGACTCACGGAGCAGTTTGGCTATTTCATCGGGTAGTCCAGGTGGTTTCGACGCAATGTATGTTGTCCCCGATACGGTATACAACCCCTACAGTTTATATATATATATATATATTGTTACGTTTTTTTTTTTGTGTGAGCCTACCAAAAATTTTGGCGCGCTTCGCGCGCTATGCAATTTTAAGATTCAGACTTAAAATAACTCTATCAGTGAGTAACTCTGCTGTTACGGCATTAAGTGATTTTATGCAAAATATGCCCTGAAATAGCATGGGATAATTAGGCTCCTTCATATCCACTTCTCACCACCCTTCGACATAGGGGCTGTCGGAACTTGGGGTCTTTGGCATGGCCAGGCTCCCTATCGGGAAAATTCTGTTGCCACCCATGATCGGTTTACTTATTTTGGCTTTCAAAAGGGTCATTTGTGCGATAAAACCCAAGATTTTGCGTACGCTTTGGCCACTCTTCCTCAGCTCCGTTACTTATAGCTAAATATAGTACCAACCCTTTCCATCCTCTCAAATAAATTTATAAGTAGAATATATCGATTTATGTAAATGACGGGGATTTCATCTCATTTCGCTAAACTAAGTTAATGTTCTCTTGAGTCAGTCGTGCGCCACGGATAGTGACTAGCAGAGGGAAGTGCAATGTAAATTGTGCCCAATAGGGCCCAACTGCCCGGACAATTGACCTATATAAGCTTTAAATAACTACAGATTCTTTTTAGTGTAGGCTTACCCAAATATTTTCGCGTGCTGTGCAATTTCACAGTTCAGAGTCACGGGAAAACATTAAATCAGCGCGTAACTATTTTCTTCTAGTATATGCAAAATTTTATGCAATATATGAGCCGCAGTGGCATGGTTTAGAACACAGGTTTCTTTCAAATCTCCCCTCACCAACCCTTCGACGGTATCGGGGCTGTCGTTACTTCGGGTCACTGCCCTCCCCCCGTGGGGCAAATCCTGGCGACACCCCTGCTGGACCGCTGCCGGTTGGACTGACGGTTCTCTCTAAACGCATCGCTTATCAACACTTCCAGTCGGCATTTACTTCTCCTCAGCAGGCAAATACTGCACCACCCCCATGAAAAATGCTCTGGGGACGCCCCTGGTTGGGTGATTATTTTGTTCTGGAATCATTTAACCAGAGATCTAAACCCTCCTAGATTCAGATGTATTAGGAAAACTATTCTGTTGACAAAAATTATTATATATTAAGTAATCACAAATGAAGGGTTTTTCGTCAGTTAATGATCTCTACTTCACCTTTCGGGAAGATGCAATCTTTTGAAGATATTCATGCTGTCGGGAAAACAGCACTTAAGCTATGGATTCCTGTACAGGTGGAATGAACTTTCTTATTGTTACAGGGTATCAAGGAAGGCATCTTCTGTACCACAATAAGTATGTCAGGAAATATATGTGTGTGTCAGCTCGCATGCAGAATTTATTCTGGTATATCATTTCTTCAAGAAGTACGCGAGAAACCGTCTCCACTGCTTACATTGCGATTTCAAGGACAGTAATAAATCAGATTATTTGTAAAATCCTTTCCCGGAAACTATATCAGTTGTTTACCGGTTTCATTAGTGTCAGTTGAGGGTGCAGGATTTCGGGGTGGGAAACACAACATGTAATTTTCCTGCACGATATGCAGGAGTTACAAGTGCACGCCAGGGGCACGCGTTAGGGCCCCTGGTGAGGTCCAAGGGCAGAGTTTAGGTGAGGGTGCAGGGGACAAAGTCCCCGGAAGCATCTGCAATATTAGATAATAAAACCGCCGCATACTGGTTTGAAAGGCTTCATTGATGAGGTTTTTTCATTTGATTTTCTGTGAATTTGGGTGTCAATTAATGACAGAGAGTCCAGGTTAATTAGAAGCCAGCTAATAAACTTCGAAAATATCCATGAAATGAACAATTCTTGAAACATTTTATTTTGCCCGATTCAAAAGCTGGTTTTCTGGTCACTGGTGAGCACAATGAATAGGGTAATTTACACATTTATTACTTTCTACACCCTTCTCTCTTCTTAGCAGGAGGACTGTTAACCTAATCATTTGCAAAATGAAAACCCATAGTGAGGGGGTTAAGGCGACTTTTGGGTTCTATCTCTGCAAGAGCCATTTACGTAGGAGCATTACATTGTTTCCGTCAATGGAGAAGTTGTTCTATGAATTCCTCTCGTTGTACTTCATCGTCCGGGTCATTTAGTACACAGCTGAGACACTTCTGCATTTAGGCCTATTCCGAACAGCAAACAGACCGACCACTTTGGGTTCGATCTCTGCAAGAGGCATTTACGTAGGAGCATTACATTGTTTCCCTCAATGGAGAAGTTGTTCGATAAATTCCTCTCGTTGTACTTCATCGTCCGGGTCATTTAGTACACAGCTGAGACACTTCTGCATTTAGGCCTATTCCGAACAGCAAACAGACCGACCACTATCCTTATATGGTGACGGTTTTAGAAAATTGTCCTAGATGTGATTCCTAAATAGGGGGCTGTATGGGACCAAAGACGATATAAGCCCGATGGAGGTTAGGACTGAGGTTAGAAAGTTTTGCATTACGAATGCCCCAGGTTGAAGGAATCCCCACTCTACAACACAACTGACTGGAATTTGTCTAGAACTGAAAGAAGGTCCCAAGTATGAAAGAGTAATGGGCATCCTAAGCGCTCTACGTTCTAGAAAACTGCACTTTACATCACAAAGACGGGTTTGTCTCTACAGTTCTGCTAGTGACATACTGTAACCTTTGTAGCCTACAAGGCTGTAATAAACTTTCTTTCTAAGTTTCTAAACACAAACTTGCCACTACAATTTCGAGTCTACTTGGAATCTGCAGGGAGTGTTCAGAGAATTTTATTTTACTAGCTCTGTGATCTCTGTTTGTCGCTGTTTCATGAAGTTATTAACTCCGAGGGCGGCCATTGAATCGTTTTGCACTCAGCAATGTTAGCGCTAGGCTTCAGAATGAAGAAGAGAAGTCCCTCCTTTAAAAGACTTCTTTTAGGAAGGATTTTCTTTTTAAAGGAGGGATTTTGTTAGTTTGTTGTTTAACCTGAAAAAATTGGCAAGTAAATGGATGCGCGAATTCCCCTTATAGAAATTTAAACTTAGGGGGATTTCGGGAGCCAGGTGCGGGAAAAGCGCAATCGCGCACCTTAGCGCGAACGGTACAGACCTAAATTTAGGGGCAAATTTGAGGCCTTCAGCAAAGCCATGGACAAAAAAAGGAGTAAATTTAACGAGAAAACTATCATGCACAGAACGCATAGTAGATATATGGTACCCACCATCTTGACAAATACTTTACCGCAGTTGTGCACTCTTTTATGTTGTATCCTACCTACCCTGACTATATTTTAAACTGCTGTTACAGGCTACCGGAACCAAAGAAAATTAATGGTGCTTGAGTCGCGGGCTGGCTATTGAATTTCAGGGATGTCTTACAGGCAGGGAGGGGGAACTTTACTTGCCTCGTGGTTTACGAAATCGTTAAGAGATAACTACAAAATAATATGACCCTTTGAGAGGTAAATACAAAATAAATGTGACTCGGCTGGATAATTTTAAATTTCGGTTGCTCCTTCTGTCTCTTCAATCCCTCTGTCTCTTTAACTCCCTCTTTTCTCTTCCCCTTAACCCCCGTGATTTTCCCCGACTAGCCACGGAGGCGGGGGCCTGTGCCCCACTTTCCCTTTAAGCACGCTGCTGATCAGTGCCAACGTGTCTTGACATGATCAACAGGCAAGAGCCCTTTTGGACCAGACTGAAGCTATTCTTCCAGTAACATTTGGAGGTATTCCAAAAGAAAAAAAAATGTTTGCCCAAAAGAAAAGATGTTTTGAATTTTGATCCTCTTGATACTTAAATGAGTCGATGAAAAGATAAAAGCAAGTCATCATTAGGTAAAAATTGACGAAGGCGATCGTCAGATCGTGTAGCAGTCTCAAGCTATGAGTGTCTTTGTCCGTGACATGTACATGATTCGAAGTATTTCTTGTTTCATACCTTTTATTAAAATCAATTCTTCATCGTGATTCGTTCAAACCCATCATGGAAACAAAGTATATGTAAATTGCTCGTATGCGTTTATACGACTTTACAGAACCATAGAAGTTGAAGTGCGCCCTCCACTGAGGTAAACCAGTGATTAAATGCAATTCATTTTGGCTTCTAGCATTTCGTCGCCTTCGGTTGTCAATTATACATATGAATTGATCTCGCTAAAATTGCCTGCTCTCTTTCTTCCCATCTCCATTACACTAAATACCTCGGTCGGAATAGTGTACAAAGTTAGAATATCACGTTAAACAGCTAAGTACTTTCAAGACAATTTAATTGACACAACCTACATTCAGAAAAATGCAATTTGTTCCATGCATTCTTGCAGTTGCTGACGGGTATACAGCAAGAGGCCTTTTGTTCAACTTGCACTAAGGAAACCTTTGGCTTTCTGGGTGCTGGCAATTGAAGAGTAGCCACTGTTGAGTTATTGTCTTGTAACCTGAGTAGAAAAAGCCTCGTAACGCGATAAAACACAGCCTCAGAAGGTGAGGTATGTAACATGACATACGGCAGTACAACAAAAGAAAGGTGAGGTTTGAAAAAACAGGTTTTAGGTGGAATCGATTCTGCATGTGGCGGCAGCGGGTGAGTGAGTGAGTGAACGACGAGTGAGTGTGTGAGTGAGTGAGTGAATGAGTGAGTGAGTGAGTGAGTGATCGAGGATAGTATGCTGAGGACAATGTATAATATTTATAAGTACATTTTGCGAAGAATATCTTGCATCACTTTAAAGGGATCAGTTCTCTTCCCCTTGGATTATACTTCGCGGAAAACGAGGCATCATGGCCCTTTCTATTCCCATTTATGTAGACTTTCTATGTTTCTGTGTGGCAGAAGGTAGGGGTGAGGGTGAAACAGTCACTTCGTGGAGGGAAATCATTTACCCAAATGCGTACAGCTTTTCATTGTAGGTATAAAGGTAGGGTACAGAAAGAAATATTTTGTCATGATCAGGAATTATTTGTCAACATCACATTTAATATTGTTTCCTAGCTGTCACCTACTGATAGCTACTAAACTGATCTCCACTGAAGACTGATGTTCTTTGCAATGCGATATTGATTTGTTTTGTTCAACCTGATCCCTGCCGGGCACTGTACTGTACTTATTCTCCACAAGTGGTTCCTGTCTTTTACCATGAGTTTACAAAAACTTGTCTCCCCTTTAAAAATGGAACGTACTGCATATGTGCGTGATGCTCCGCATACGCAATGGAGTAAGGGAAAACAATCCAGTGCCCCACAACTGGAAAAAAAGGCAGTGGGCGCCGCTAAATTAAACCAAGAGGTTATAAGTTGAGGTGTAAAACCCCATCTAACTAACTAACTTACAAAAGTGCTCTTATTACTACACTACAACTATTTGCATAACCAAGGAGAGAACAAATAGTGTACATAATGACCAACTGCTTGGAAAAAGTTTATAACGTCGCTTCATAGGTAGGTAAAGGCTTCTTCATTCTGTAAGATCACCCTCTTTTAGCAGCTTTTTTATATCATCTAGTGGGTTTATGATCACATGATCAATCCATACTTTGCAACATGACTAAAACTTGCCAAAGAATTAAACAGAACTTTTAAAAAATACTCTAATTTTCGGGAGGACTTTTCTAACATATCCCAGCAGCGTATGCACCTGTACAACAACTCCCGCCTCACATTGACAACTTAATAATTTCATAACAACAGCAAAAAAAAAAAGAAAAATGTAATAAACCATTACAATATCTATAAATTCTTTAAAGGGGCTGTTGCATCTCTTGGAAAATATTTAGGAATAGGTAATATATTAATACTATTCGATAATACATGTTGCTTGGCATGAGTTCAGACAACAACTTGAACATTACTCTGATTGTTCAATGATGACGTGACGTGCAGAATGATGCAGATCACTCAGAAATCTTCCAAAGTTGACCCACATAGGCAATATAAACTCTGAACAGGCCATTGTAGCTTTGTGGAAAAATGGCAACAGACAGGTGTTTTCTTCTGAATTGAAAGGAGGGCTAGAGGTAAATTAACTTAAAAGAAAGAATTGTTTCTGTCCTGCACGAGATTTATTGGCCTTTTAGGTGTTGCTTTTCCTCGCGTTTCGCATTCACGATTCATTATTAAGTGGTTTTTAGTGAAGATCAATTTGTCGTTGGTACACTGAACATGGATCTTTTGGATTGAAAAAGCGGTTTTGCAAGGTACTGAAATTCTTTCCACTTTACATCCTCCCATAAATCATTCTAATTCGGCTTCAATCTTTACATGTTTCTGAATATTTATTCAAATGTGATTAATTTGATGAAACCTGCAACGAAGCAGTAGCTTTCATTATTTTATTTAGCTTTTAACTTATTCGGGTCGCTTCGCGCTCATTCATTCACTGTCATCAACTGTCGATGTATGATAGGTCTGACATTTTATCACCGTCATGTTCCGAAATCTCTTTTAATTTCCTTTGGTTCTTAGATCTCATTCTCCTCTCCCACCCAATAGCTTGCATGTCGGACAGAGTGTTTTTTCAGAAATTGCGGTTTCTACGCTTGTGATTTGCGATGGTCATACTGGCTGCCAGTGCAACATTCTTCTAACATTGATAATTTCATAAATACGTCAGAGTTTCCACTGCCGTGTTCCGCTCCCCCCCTCCCAACCAACTCCATCAGTCTTTATTCATATATTGGCGAAAGGAGTGTTATCTGCCCTTGCAAGCTTATCTAATACTCTGCCGACGTTATTTGGCAGTGTTCAGATAAACATAACATAAAGCAAGCAATTTTAAGACATGCGGGTTTTCATAATTTATAAAAATGTTTATAGTGTCAATATTCCATAATACATTTTGCTTTTTTACAAAAGGTTCTAGTGTTTTGGGTAATTCTTAACAATGCAAATTTCTGGTGCTTCGACATACTTTCAAAAACTGAGGCAAATGTACCGTTTTCGCTGCTAAGCCCCGAACTGGGAGCAAAAATTCTTTCAAAGGCGGGGGATGCAACACCTTTCCGTAGGCCTTTCCTCAAGGACAGACAGTTGCCAACTGCTCCCCTTACTGAAAACCCCGGACTTGTTGCAGCAGTCCAGGATTTGAGGTATGGAGCCTTACTTTAACCTACAAGGCCCCAAGAAATGTAACACCCTGCATTTGCTTTAAACTGAAATTAAGGAACAACAACTAGCAGAATCATAAAAAGAAGTGTATTTTTTTGGCAGATGATTGTACTTCATCCTTGCTTACACAAATGTATGATTCTCTCTCAGAAATTGGTAATTCTACCACCTCTAGCCATCCGTTATTGAGAATCTTGCATTCTGATTGGTTTAACACTGACCTGTTATTCCACAACACACGGTTAGTAAACGTAAAGACTGATAGAAAATGAAGTTTTTCACACGTTTTCGGTGGAAGAATAGGAATAAACCACATTTGTCGGACTATTATTGTCTCATAAACCGTCTCGACTCCAAATTTGGCAAATAACGAACTCGACTTCGCCTCGTCTGTTATTTGCCAGATTTGGAGTCTCGACGGTTTATTTACCAATAATAGTCCGTCAACTGCGATTTATTCCTTAAATGTTCGGTAGGTGAGCCATCTCTCCCCCAAACAATAACAAAAAAATAAATAAAAAAAAAATTGGTGCAAATAATGTAAGCGTAAAATACTGAAGAAAAGTAGATTGCAGTTAAGATTGTGAAATACCCATTCTCAGTTTTCCAGAGGGAAACAGGACCACCTCCATCTCACCCCAGATAGGTAGTCTAAAATGTTCGGCCCTTGCCTCCAATTTAAGAAGCTCCCCACGGTTATGTCTTTAAACACTTTTGAAGTTTTCTGCTTGATATGTTCTATCATCATTGTTTGTTAGAAAGCAGTATGAAAGCGGAAACTTATAATGCTACTATAACAGGGCTGAAGCCTGGATAAAAATTTAGGGGGCCGTTCATGACACTAGCTAACCGGAACATCAACTGGCGTGCCTACAGAAAGTTCACACCTAGGAGGAACCTTCCTTTTTCACATGTGATGAGTGCCATCCCGGCGGAGGGGGATAAGGGAAAGGATCATGGCTTAGGCATAAAATTGTGCTATCATTAGCTAGGCCTTGAAGTGATTATATCTTTAAAAATTGTCATTATTTTGTGATATTCTGCTTTTTTTTTGCTGGGCGTAAGACAAGAAGTGCTGCGTAAGATAAGGGGTGACACTTTTCACTCTGTGAGAAATTTTATTCTTTGTGAGGTGGCTTGGGTGAAAAATGGTGCTATCTTTGGTAAACCTCCGTAAAGCGTTAAATTGAATATATATTTAGGAATCTTCATGACTTAGGGATTTTGTTCTATTTGGCCGGGGTATAATGGAAGAGAATGTTGCCTCGGGGGATGAAATTTCTACCCTTTAAGAATATTTTTGTCTACTGTTTTCCCAGATCTAAAATGGAACAATCTTTGGTAAAGCTTTGGACAGATAACATGATCTGAAATTTTATTTATTTAATGAATGGCATCCCTGCAATGCTGGTTCCTGGTGCGAGCTGTAAGCCACTAGAGGAACCGTGTGCACCATCGACTGTTGCTCATCCGTACAGCGTAGGCCTGAGAGAAAACATTCGGTCGAAATGTCTTCCAGTTGTGAGGAAATAACACACTTGAGACTTTAACGTTGTATCTAAACAATCTTACTTTTGGATTTCATGCTTCAGAAGAAAATTTAGATTTCAAGAAGAAATGTTAGATTTGATTTAAAGGAAAAATGCAGTCATCCCAATTTGAGTAAGTATACCCGGGTATCCTATTTCATGAGTGGCTTTTGAGGATCGCCTTACAATGTTTTTCTTACCTGCTCACTAGGTTGTGAAATTCACGTATAAGGTAACTCCTTGGTTTACCTTGAATATACAATCTTACATATCAAGAAAGAGTACTTGAAGTGAAATAAGAGGCCATGTGTGAGATTACGCTTTTTTTCAAAATAAGTTTGCTGGGACTGCTTATGCCCTTTGGAAGGAAAAGTGTCTATATACCAGTTCATTGTATTACGCTAATAGTTCAAGTCAGCCATTTGCTTATTTATCGTTAGCCGGCATATGTACTTGTGTATTCAAGTGGTGTATCTTGTTGGAGGAAGATGGTTCATACGTCACGAGGAGAAACCCGCATTAGAACACATCCACGTATGGGGTTCGGGGAATTTTCCGGGAAAATTTGGGAGGGAAAGGTACCAATAAACGTAATTTCTCAGGTTTTGGGGGCCTTTAAAACATAATTTGAACAGTGAAATTTTCAGCATTTCAGTATTTTGTATATTTTTTTTTCAAGTAGATCAGCTTTCATTTACGATTCGGAAATCTCAGGGGAACAGGGCCCACCGCAGGCTACGGCCCTGTGTAAGAAGAATGACCATCTCTAGGGAGGTTTTACGCGTGCAAAAGTCAACTGACCCAGCTACCTTCTGGAGGACAAATTCACGAGGACCCTATATCATGTACTAAAGCAATGAGGTGCGTGGCGCAGTGTCCTCCAGAGCAGCTACTTCGTCAACGAATTTGACCTTTTGACCTTCGGTACAAGCTCCCTACACTTCGTCTCTGCAAAACAAAAACATTTTTGTAGTAACATATTGATATGTAACAAATCTTTGCTATGTAGTATACGTATTTGTTGCCTGATATTTCTCACGTTAGATATGAAAAAATTTGCAGATTCTAGCTTAAGATGATTTCAAGCCGAGAACCAAACATGGCCGCTTTCGCATCGCGTATCAGCATATTGACTTCCCTGCGTGAGTTCCATCCGTTGGCTCCTGTCCGTAAACAACCAGTGTTGTTGTTTGTGGTCATATCACTAGCCTAACTACCACATTACACTGTATGGAGGAGACACTTAATTTGAGCTTAGCCTTATTAGGTTCCTTTCCTATGCATCAGAATTTCTTTTCGTCATATGACCAGATTGTACTTATTAATGAAAGTTGATAAGGACTGACATGTAATAAACGTATTACAGGGAAAGACCTAAGGCAGGTACGGTTCGGGCCTTAGCATTATACAGGGTGACCCCAGACTACTCGAGAGGACTCTGCCTATTGGATCCAGATTTTATCTGAAATACGTCACTAAGCCTTGGCTGACACATACTTTGTATATTAGAGTAACATCGGTTTTTCTTTAAGGGCTGGACATTAGCTTACTGGGCCCTCCCCTGTGTGTAAGAGGTTGGGAAAAACTTAATGCAAAAATCGTGGCATATATGATGCACTATTTCAGGCCTTTATAGTTATAGAATGTCAATAGGCTGTTCTTTCGAAACTATAAATTGTTGTACAATTTTCATATACGATGAATTTTTTGAATCTCGTGTAAACAGGTAAACTTAGGCCTGACTTAAAAAATGAAATGCTGTTATAGGTGTTTCATTCATAGATGTGGTCACACACGTCCAATGAAAAATGCAACAACCCCTCTCCCCTCAAATAAATAAATAAATAAATAAATAAATAAATAAATAAATAAATAAATAAATAAATAAATAAATAAATAAATAAAT
>WURT03651519.1:0-13290 GCA_009936505.3 Holothuria glaberrima
AAGGGCAATGTTTTGTTTTTCTTTAAAATTTACTACCAATTTTATACAACAAAACTCGAAAATATTCATACCATTTACGCATCCTGAGAGGTGGAATTTTTAAAACTTTCATGCCTTAAGGGCAAGATAGCAACCTTAATCAATCCAAGGTCAAAACAATATGATGAAAAATAGGGAAATGCAAAACATTGGTCCTCAATGTGAAGCCATGACGTCACACCTGCTTGCTACAATTTCACTTTTGGTAGAAAATGTGTCAACTTCAAATGCTAATATCTCAAGAAACGAACATAGGAAATGAATGAAAATTTCACAGATTGCTTAAAGTATGTTCCTCTTTAACATATCAAACATAACTTTGGGTCTGGACTATTCTTTTAAAGTCACCTGAAAGTAATTGCGTCATTCTGATCTCTTTACGAAGAAAAAAAGAAGGAAATAGCTACACGTGACATCAGGAAGGGCTTAATAATGGACTTCACAGACGCGGAATCCATATGCACAAAGTTCAGAGCAACCCCAGCCAAGAGTGGGCGGCAACGGCGTCAAATTTCAAATAAAAAAAAAATGTCTGCATGCCCTTATTGTTAATATGCATGCCCTTAGTGTTAATATAGTCACAAGCAAACAACGTTCCATTTTGCGTAACCCATCTTGATCAAATGACGGTGACCAGCAAGAATTTAAATTCTGACGGTTCTTACTTAACTTTATATATTTTGTGGCATTTTGGTGACGTGCTTTTCTTTTTCTTTTTGAAAGCAATGAAAACATGGTATCAAATTAGCAAATCATTGATGTCAATATCCGAGGGACGGGATATTAGAGTAGACCAAACACAGTGACGATGTCAACGAAAGTGACAGTTGTTTAGTAACACCCAACAATGACCAGTAGATTTATGGCTTCAATGGAAATTCAATTAGGGTGACATGGTAACGGCTTCGCGGTCTGAGCATACACACACGAAGCACAACGAAACACCTGGACGCTGAAGGCCCTATGATATATTACGTAACAGAAGCATCTTGCATATTGTATATTAAAAAGTTTTTTAGTAATCTTTTCTTTGCTTTGGGCCAGGGAAGTCGTGAACGATAAGACTGGTAGCAGTTGTCTTTGATCTGGAGTGAATTTAAAAAGGCACAAATACATTTGTTTCAAAGAATTAAAGACATACAGTCGTCATCCCAAAGAATATTTTAGGGCGGGGATATCAAAATTCACAGTTGGTGACTGCGCTTTGATTGACAGCAAAGTTTGAAAATTCAAAAGATGCAGAGTAGCTGTTATTCCACACAATGCGCGCAGAATGCTTGGATTACACATTACAGCCTTGTATGCTCACCTGGTTATGGCCTTGGACAGCAAAATAGGTTTGTGTCTGCCATGTTCAAGGAGCTTTGTAGATTTTTATGGGAGAGGTTAAAAGTTGCATAGTTGGGAGAATTGGAACTCTCTAGGATGACAAGATTTGCCCTTTAAGTTTAGTTACCTTTTGTTTCTTACCTATGTTGAGCAACATTTGGGTGCTAAGAATGAATGAACATTTTATTCGCTCTTACAAAGTATTTCCCAATAAGAGACAACTAACTGAACTTGATCAACCCCTCAGCCTTAATAATTCAAGACCAAAGTTATAGAAACAATAAATAACACGTATAATGGATGATTTTCAAAGTGCATGCTTGCCCTGGAGACACCTGATCTAGGGTAGCTCTCAGAAAACCGGATGTAGGAAGTGATTACTCTCTTGAAATACCAATAAATGACTTTGTAAACAACCTGCATCTTCCACAAACAGATGTATTCATCTTCGACCTGTATGACAGTCAACTTAAGGCAAAGTAATCACGCAGACGACAAACAGGTGGTTATGTAAAGAACCTGGTTTGAAAACCTTATATTTGTCTTTTATTGAAAAATATTAAAAAAAAAAACCCTTACGTCACACAAAAAAGACCAATAACATTATGTAATCTCGTGATGCTGGTATTACATGAAGCTAGCGCAACGTTGGTGCCGCCAGGGAGATGTAAGATATTGCAATAAACTGTTTGTATTGTTTTTCATTGTTTTTAGTTGGCGATGCTCCGCTACTGCGAAACTACCGTACTAGATAACACTGCTAAGAGCCATATACCATATGGTTCCTAAATTTGCTAACGGGGACAAGTAATGATCACTGCCTCCCCTTCCCCCTTGTAAGTATTGCACTAGCGGTCTTGAACTGTCTTCCACGATTAAAACCCCGTCCCCAGTTCCAACCTTGCTCCCACCCCTCACTTCATTCGAACCTATGCTCTCACTCCCCTCAATGATATTACATCCAATACTTACTAATTGCTTGGCCGCACAGTTTTCTTCAAATGCCACTGACCGTTGCTCGCTGGCGAGGCGGAAGAAAAAAACAACATAGAAATTTGTAGTGAAGTCATTACATAGGATTACAAGCCAAGCGGTGAAGAACGGTAAACCCCTGGAGTTGAGGGGATGCCTATTTCTTGGGCAGATTGCCGGAACAAGTCAGGCAATAAAGTCCAAAGAACAGAGCGGAAAGCCATGTTCTCTCGAAGAAAGTTCCCAGAAGATATCCCATACGCCCATGACTTACTGTACATTTCGTGATTTTGAAACTAAGTTGCCTTTAGTGACACGTACGAGCCGTTTAAAATACCGTAGCATATGGCAAACGAGTATGTTCTTAGACGTGTGTAAATTTAAACAAAAACTTAGCTTCAAATAGCAAATGAACGTAGAAGTTAACAACACAATGCAGAAATCCCTCGTCAAGGGAGCCGCACTATTTGTTGGCGCTGTTCACTTATTTTTCCACTACAGCTCTAAAAAGTATACTAATATTAAACTAAGTGCAATTTCAAATTACCTTTGCAAAAATTGTATTGTCGAGCATTGAACAGAATCTATATCTTGTTTACTCATCTTTTACAAGTTATCTTTTTATTTCTTAGGGGAGGGCGGGGTAATCCCGAACGTGTGGTAAAACCGAACACGCCAATTACTTCAAATAGCAAGCAGTTGGTGTTATTCCACTTGCACTTTGAAACGTAAGCTTGCAACGTCATCAACTATAACCAACGGACAGTCCCAATTATTTTATTCTAAAAATTTCCGAAAACAGTCAATATTCAGGTAAGTGTCACTGCTGACTTTTCGTCATCTGTCATAGGCCCTATGGGGTGACTACTGAGGCATGACCTATTGTGCAATATTTGTTTATCAGTATTTCTGTATAACGTCGATAATGTTCTTAATTAATTGATATGCACATGAAGCTCCATTGACTTCATCAGAAACTTTTCTTTATTTGCATTACCGCAAGTAACGGGATAATTCTGAACGAAGCCATTTTAGATTTATGGTTGTGTAGTCATGTGTGGGTATGTTCCATTCCTGGTGAATCAACCAGTCTTATGACCACATGTTTCTATGAATATCCAAAACATTTGTGGATAAAACTGAACAATGAATATGAAATACAACAGACAACCTTTAACCCTTTGTAGCTTTTACCACCCAATTTTTTGACAAGGCGAAGTACTAGGTTTTGTACGCCAGGAAATATTGTTGCAAAGTGCGTGCCATATGCAAAGGCTTGAAAGTAAGCATTCCTCGAACTGATATTTTGGCAGCCCAGTATTCTTTGTAGACCTCTAGGCTTGACCATGGAAGTACTTCCATGGCTTGACACAGTGCCAATTTGTTACATTACGAGCAAGCTACTAACCCTGCCAAGGGTACCTCCATTTAATGCCTCTATCTGAAGAACGAAAGTAATAGCTTCAATGGCTATAAGGGATGGCAAACTCTTTTTGTATCACTGCTGGACAGATGTTTTGACCAACAACCTGAAGCGCAAAAGATCGGAATCGGACAAGATCTGGATCACACTACCGTAACCTGATTTGAATTCATCTGAAGCAATTTGAATTCATCTGAACCAATTTAGCATCTCTCAAATCCTATATTCATTTTAAATTTCCCAACACTGCTTTCCACTTTCGTTTCTTTTTTATGCAAACGTCCACATACAACGAGAAAGAAATATTTGGAGATTAAATAACAATGTTTTCTTTGTTCTTTGTCGCATTTAACTGGAGTGTGAGCAGCCTCCCAAATCTTCTAATATTACTCCAGAAATCTATCAAGTTCCAAGTCAGGCTTTTACATTTTTTGATATCAGGCCAATATTTTTTTTACTTTACAAGAGTGCTCTCAACCGACAAATTCTTTTTATTAGAAAAAAAGTGGAATTCTGTATTTCGATTAAATGACAAACCAATCCATGTTTTTCGGAAACAGTGTTTCCTCTCCACAGATGGATTTGATCACCTGGGCCTTCGATAGCTTCCGAATGCTGGCAATCAAAATCGGATATAAACCTTACTTTGGAAATGGAGATATCCTATCGGAAGGAGTTTGAACTTTTTGGAAGTAGAGTACCTATAAATTAGCACGTTTCGCAACCACATTGCAAGTTAGAGCTCCCTCCGATCATTTACCCAAGCGTTTAACTGTTTAAAGAAAATTCTTCTCTTTCATGTTAACCTGCGTTACCAAATCTCGTAAGAAGAAGCAATCACATAGAAAGTTCAGAAATAAAACGAAAGTGGTTCTCATCCAACCTTGACTTTATTTCACGGTTCTACCTGATAACTCGATTAACTGTCCTTTGTTTGTGCAATAAAGGCATAGAATAAAATTCCAACTCTAGTTCTTTCACCGTGTACTATTTCTACTTAAGAGATACCTTTAGTTACCATTTGATACCTCCTTAAGTTCACTCCTTATGGTACTGAGACGCTATGTTTCCTCATATCTTAAAAAGCGTGGAAGGTCGATATAAAATCTAGTGTGGATTATGAAATTTGCGACCAGTTTCACTATACTTTGCAGTGGCAAGGAAAATATAACTCAACACAATTTATACCCCAAAGCACATGGCAAGATGAGAAACTAGTGCCAATATGGTGGTGAAATGACGGAGAAATGATAAGAGACAAAAGAAAGTGGCGAGTAGTAAGATTAAGTCTTGCCTGCGTAGCAGACTGTACGGCATATTCCTAGATCATTCGGTGGTTTGGGAAGCTGAGGAGCTGAGCAAACAGAGTCCGCTCCGCCGGGTAGCTAAAGTGTTCTTCTGGTGATTACGTTTCATACGGTAGATGTATCACTTTTCTTTGAGTTTCAAGGGAGGGGATGTTACTTTTTTATCACTCCCTCAACAAATATTGGTACGTGTGCCCCACTATACCCCTTGTTCCGACATCTTTGTGTTATGTGATTCCGACGTAAATAAAACTAAAATCGTATATTCTTTTTGTACCTGATAACTATTTTTAAGAATCCCTCCGCGAAAAAATATCCACATTCATCTTTAATGTGGAACATGTAACTTAAAAGATGAACCTTACTTGTGATATAGATGTGGTAAAAATGAATTTAAGTATTCTTTATGTAAGAAGGGAGGGAAGATGAAAGCATGTTAGGCATTGTTTGGCATTATATCCTTTTGTTGTAAAAAGGGCAGTTGGGATTTTGAGTATGAAAGTTCTCGCTCAAATTTGAAGACAGTTTTACAGACATTCTGCAACTTCTTCAATTGTCCTGAGTCTAATAATTTTAGTGTGAAAGTCAATGAACAAATACTCGGCAATGTACATTTTCTATAAGGCAATAAAACATACAACCCAAATGTCCTATCTCATTGCTATCCTTCAGTCTCCTACAAACACACCAGACAAAAACTGTTCCATGACATTTTCGCCTCTAGCTAAATGATATCAATTCATGCCACAATGTAGCTTTGTTCAGAGGGATATTCAAAAGCATAAAATCAACTTTCTTACATTCCAAATTGCAAAAGTCACTTAATGTGGAAAAGTTTTCGAATTTGTAGGCTAGTTAATGGTTTTTCACCGGTCATTCTTTTCATTTGGCTTTGTTTTTCCTATTCAGGACGATTTAAAGAGTTTACTACCTAAGCGTCCAAAGGTGTTTTGGCATCTTAAAAGAGGCAACTGATCCCCGAAGGCAATTATGTGTTTTAAGGCTAGACGTTTTTGGAGGGATACCTATGTCATTTCTGCGATCGTAAATCTGTATTTGATTTCATAAAATAAACATTATTGTTTTACATCTTTTTTAATGAAGGGCAACGAACCGACAACTGACATCGAGTTTTCCTTCTCTTATTCTTAAAAGAGTTGTGGGCAATGAAATGTTATATCCGTCTACTTTATGCATAAGGTGTTGAAAATGTGAGAAATGATCATTATATCCATCAAATTCACTACCTTCATGTTTTACGACATAATTTGTGAGGCGTCAGTACCGGCAGCATGACGAAATAATTACAAGCTAGACATGCATAATGTGCAACATATAGAAGAAAAGACTCACGAGATACGTTTTATGCTAGTTTTTGTATAATCGGCCCTTTTGTTTTTTAAGGACCGTGATAATCAGTAACGTTTCCAGCTGAGGCGTGGGGTTGCTTACTCCCTCCCCCTCTTTCCGCAAAATCTCTTGACCTACTTGCTTCTAGTCGTACGACATACTTAACAAGCCAAGCAGCTGGCACGGTATGACCATCCCATTTAATTTCTTATAGAACCACCCGACCACTTTCAAACTGCGCTGCCACCGCTGGTTTGAATGTTCCTTTATGGGATAAACAGTTAGCTACTAAAAACGTCATATAAACAAACTTCTAAAAACCCACAAAGTTGGTGCTAATTACGCAACAGATTATTTCTATCATCGTTTTTGAACTTTTTGAATGATAATTGGTGACCAATCTGAAACTTGTCAATTATTGATAATTCCCGAGAACTTGAAAAAGATGTGAAAGTAGTTCCGACAAGAATTTCATTGTGGCGCTTGCCGTTGCAAAACCAAATTTGCTTTCATATTGTGGAATTATTTTGTTTGAAAGATCCGTACTGCGTTTGTGCTACAACCAAACTTGTTACTGGGTAATGGTGTTTTCGCGAAATACTGAGGTATTAAGAGAAAAACATTAATTGCTGTGTAGCCAATGGACACTTTGAATACCCAAACTTCAAATTTTCAAATAATGTTACATTTATAACTTTTATGATGTGTTTTATCATTTTAAGGTGGAAATTGAAGGGTCAATTATTTAAGTTTTGTAAAGGTGAGTGTGAATGGGACAATATATCGTCTGTGTCATGTTGGTGCAATGTTTAAACAATGTGACCCTTCTTGCTAAACTGCCGAGGTAGCATACTTCTGTTACCAGATTCACTTGCCAATACTGTCTTGGAAACAGTGTGAAAGGGTACACTTTATGTCCAATACGTGAATATAAGTCTTCGGTATTTGGTTAAAAGGATTCTGCTCACCGGGTGTATGATTTAGCCTACACCCTCTTCGATCATAGTCTCCTTGTGAAAGGCTGGATTGCGCATGTTCAAGTGCTATTGACGTGTTGATTTGGATGCTAAGAAACTGATATTTGTCAAAGGAAAAACTAAAAGATGGACGAACTCTTGATTCCAGTTGAAAATGTTTTGAATTGTCATCTGTGGTTTTGAACTTTGTTCTTGACAAGGCTTTTAGGGTGAACGAAAGTTGGACCCTTAATTCAACTTAATTGCACACCTGCGTGTTACCTAACGATTTAACCAGACGGTTAAGAACAGTAGAACCTGGAAGGAAAGCCCTTTAGACCCTCTAAATCTGGGTTACAAATCAGTTTATCATAATTATTGACCTTTGACATTTAGACGAGCGTACCTGATTGGCATTTCAAGCTGGTATTTGGTTAATCGAAAATTAAGAGAAAAATTTGTTTACTCGGGAAACTAATTTCCTTTTGGATAACGATACTTGATCACTATTAATCGTTTCTTTGTTTACAAAAAATGTTTGGATCGGAAACGAATTAAACAAACAATTTAGAACAAAAAGAATCATTTATGGATACTTTCAACCTCTTATGACCGAATTAAAGTGCACATTATTGCTCAACAGGGGTTATGATTTAACAGTATGCTGGACTTGGGACAATCTTCTTGACAATTTGCTTTTTCAACCATTGGGTTACTAAAATGTTTAGGAGACTTGTATTGAACAGGTCTTCCACAAATTATAATCAAGTTTGTCATAAGAATGTCAAAATTTCATTCCATTGCATTGGATAATAATGTTCGTTTGATTACCAACAGCCATATTTATGAAACTTAAAGTTAGCAGCCAAATGGAAAATTGTAAAAACATACATAAGTTTAAATTGGAGTTTACACCCAAACTGGTTTTTATGAAACCTCTCTAAGAATTTTGCTACCTAGTTTTATACTAGAAGAATGTTGTTTCCAACTAGAGTTTTTGGAACTTTGGTACTTTGTAATTGAACAAACGACCTTATCAGCGTACTATCTAAACGTAATGTTGTCATATATTTGACTGGATTTGGCTCCAAAAGACTCAATTTTGGTTATATCTGAACTAAAGCTAGTCACATAATTAATCAGATTACTGGCTGGTTCCTGGTTAATGTGTTTCAGTTCATATTTGAACAGGGCGTGTTTAGATATACCATGAGGTAAGTAAAACTTCATAAGAATGCAATTAAGTACTTGACAACCGTATAAGAAAAATTAACTTAAAATATAACCGGTGGCCAAAATGTTAAAATTTGAGATTAGATATATATCTAATGTAAAACTCACATACGTATAAGCTTGCCACCGGAAGTGTATTTGTTTAATCAGACTAAATTTTAAATTGTATTCGGATATTCTCCTACAAACTGAGCCTTAAAACCTCATCTAACTGATTAACTAACTAACTTACTAACTAATCTACCTACATATATAAGTAAGAACATGATGTCTCAAAATTCATCAACATTTTTTACATAGACAAATGTTTCGTAACTTTCCGTTCTACTCACTGTTTCTTCACTCTTGTAGGTTGTAACGACATGGCATTACAAATTAAAGTACAAACGTTAGGAAGATCAACCGTAACCACATTATATGGCCAAACCGGAAAATATTAATGACTCCCCTTAACACCACAACACAACCTTGAAAAACTAATTACACAACAGGTCATACACACTTTTTTAGACTTTGGATTGTAGTTGCAATACAGAAAGTTAAGAAATTTGTACCGTGGGTAAATGTGGGGAAGGGATAAGCATATAAAGATAAGGGAGAAGTCGAGCACAACGGTGTGTGAATCGTGATGCCTGGAATACATTCTTTTTTTCTATTTTAATAAGCCCAAAAGTGAGATATGCACCATTTATTTAGTTTCCATTTCATGCATGTGATAAGCCAAAACTGACTAGAGACTTTGCTTACTATGTATTGATATGTGCATATGTGTGAGTTCTTTTCTGTTTTCACCAGGAGCCCCAAACATTATCTGATTAGTTAAGTCTGTGACTGCGTAAACAATCTATTTATTTTTGGTATAATTTGGGGAAAAGGTATGCAGAAAAAGTATTGTGTTTGAAACATCATCTTTCAATAGGACTTTTAGAGACTTGAAGCAAGTCCAGTTCGCTCGGAGGACTGTTTTACCCAGGACGCCACTTTTCGTGAAGGTCTAAGGGTGGCATATTGACACTACCAGTTGGTGCGTAGCGTATCGACACAAACTTTGCCAAAATGCCCTGGAGATTGCAGGAAACAAAACATTCTAGGTCTTTTATTGATCCAGAAGTTCATGCTGATCAAATTACACCTTATGAGTAAGCTAGTTTTTCTTTTTTTTCTTTTGGTTTATGCAGTATTTTATTCTTGAACATGCTGGAGGAGATCTGGGGTAGGATGAAGAGGTGACTACATACGAGAAGAGGGGTGCGATCCCTTTTTGTTCGTTAAAATGGGCACCAGTTAAAAGTTTTGGCAAAAACGAGTATAAACAGGGAGCTGAAACTCAGAGCAAGGAGTTGTTAGCAACTCCCTGCTCAGAGTGGCAGCTCCCTGGTATGAATATATATATATATATATATATATATTCATATTAATCCAAATAATAAGGAAACGCTTTGACATTTTGAAGATACAAGCTTGTTTCGTATGAGTTTGTGGCCCACACTAGTCAGTCTTAAACTGTGATATCTTAACCGTTATACAATAACAATATAAAAATATGAAAACGTGCTTCTGGAAGAGCAATAGATGCGTCATTTGCAAGAGCAAAACCTGTTTTATGACGCATTATGTAGTCTACAGTGTAACGGCGTCGCATGCAAATGGTATACAAAAATACATAAATATATATATATATATATATAATTTGTATAGGCCTATTGAAAAAGCGTGGGTCTCAACGGATTACTTATAGCTGGAGTGTAATCCCTTCACAATGCTGGTACGTCGTTTTAGATGTTCAAACCAGGGGTGAACAACCAAAATTCTCGTTGTTGGCCGCGAATTTACCCAAACCAAAATGTTCCGTTTATATATATATATATATATATGGTGGATTACTGTGAATGTGTTTGTCAATTTAAGTAATAAAGAGTGCTTAAAACTAAAGAAAAAACTCGGCAACATTTCGGGTCACTACCCCTCATCAGGCGGCAAAATATTAACTAATCAAAAACGCGATTCATATGACACAAACAAAAAAAGGCGTGTCTACACGACTCGACCTGACGCGAGTGCCTTGGCAGAGCTCGTAGAGTGTGTGTGTGTACAAAGTAAAATTAGTCGGTTAAATAATTGAACCGTATGAAAAACAGAAAAACCACGCAAGTACGTGATGTAACTAAAAACTGTCACAACGCGTTCCAAAACAAATTACGCAAGGCAGTTATGTCAAAATCGAGTACGCGTTTGGCAAGAAAAATGCTTGTCTGTCCAAAAAAAAAAAAAAAACGTGTCTGTGAGGTAGTTTGTCTGTCCACTGCCTGTCGGCCGGTCGGCATGTCGGCGTATTTTACCTGTCTGCCTGTCCGGCTGTCTGCCTGGTTTAACTTGGTTTGATTTAATTTGATTTGCTTTGATTTGATTTGATTCGGTTCCGTTCGTTTCGGGTCGGGTACGGTCGGGTTAGTTGGTTGGTTCTTTCGTTCGTTCCTTCATTTGTTTGTTTATTCGTTTGATCTTTTATGTTATATCAAAAAATAAATAAATAAATAAATAAATAAACACAGAAGACAGTGCCCTGATGAAACAATTGAACATAGACATGTCCTAAAGAGCAAAAATAGGATTTAATGTTGTAATAAACTTCTCAAACAATATGTAGACCATCTTCGTGACAAGTTTGTCGTTGACCCTTGAATACCTTTTGATATCTGTAAAGTAAGTTAAATTGGCTGCAGGAAAAGCAGCAGTCCGTTCAACTAGTTCATTTGCACCGAACAGATGGCGAACTTGGCCTACAGAACTTCAATTGTGTAGGAGTTTATATACCCATAAGGGATGTTCGTAATTCCAGACGAAGTGATATCACTTGAATGTTCTAGAAAAGTCTAAACAATCTTGTTGAATTGTCGAAAAAGGAGGGACCCTCACGAATTGTTCAGTGACAACCTTCTGCGTGTGTGAAAGCTCACTGATTAACTTTTCAATAAAATTGCATTTCCCAGTATTTATTTTATCGGTAAGGTGTATATTGGTGCAAAGAAAAAATATTTTCACCACAAAACAGGGTAAGAGAGCGAACAATTAAAGGTTAATAAAGTTAATTAAATAATTTTGTTTAAATATGCCAACTTAGCTTAGAAAGGTGAATAAAAAAAATAAAAAAAAAATGATTAAGAATCAAATGTCTCCGACCAACGGAACAGGAATTGAATACTTACCAACTAGATTGTTTTGAAGAAGTGTATAGCAATAATTCCAAGTAGCCCAAGACTTAGGATGAACTTTTTTTCTAAATGTTTAATAAAAGATATCAGCGTCTGAAAATAAAGTCTCTAGAACTAGAGTTTTCATAGCCAGGTCAACTCAATTGTTTTGATACTCTTTGATTCAGTGACAATTGATTTGCCTGTACGCTGATAAAATTATCTAAGATAATACGTAGAATAAGCATTGATACGTATAAAATATTCGTGTTTTGAAACATCCCGAAATCTGTTAGAGAAGGAAGTAAGGGAAAATTTGACATTCAAGTACCAAATAAAACTATACAACAATTTGTCAATATCGCACTATCCGGAATTGTCAAATATTTGACAAGATTCGGTTCAGAATAGCCTAGGTTCAGTTCAGCCTTGCAGGTAAGGTGTGTGAAATGTGTTACGTTGCCTAGGCCTACTCTCAGATAGCAACACTGTGTAATGCCTAGGCCCTTCACAATTCTCAACCTAACTATGCTGTGACCAGACTTCATCTCATACTAAAACTAAAAACGCCTATTAAATTGAACAAGCAGAGATTGAAACCCTAGGGTAATTTCTTCCAGAAAAAAGGTAATGGAATTTTGCTGCAATACTTATTAGGCGAAGTACACGCTATAAAGTTTAAGGGGACAGCTCATGACCTCTAGGAACCGTTATGGAGTTTAACAGATAGAGATAAAACGATTTTGTAGGGAGGTTAAAATATTCACTGCACTGGTGTTTTTTAATATTGCAGAGACTGTGCACCTGCATTGTGTACCTTAAATACCTACTGTTCCCTTCTCCGGAGATTAACATTGGAACAAATTTGAGCATATTAATCAATGTATCATCCATGGGTAAGCACAATAAAATACCACACTGGGAGCAAATTTAAACGGTAGTTCAGTTATTCTTAACTAAAACTAAAATGGTTTTATCCCGAACAATAGGCGTAGGAAGTTGGGATATCACCCACAGTCATAAACGTGGTGGGGGAAGTATCTTCCCATCCCTTCAGTCCAAGAATGAAACCCCCTTATTTGTTTCCTTTGTAAAAAATGTCAAAAATGTGCAGTAATTTTTCAAAAAAATTAACATTAGCACCCTTAAAATATGCAAAACCATGGGCGTCGATCCTGAGGTGGCGCTTTTTTCCACTTTTCGATCAGGGGGACGTTATAGAAAATGTCCCCCTCCCCCACTTTTCATAAGTCATAATCATGGGCGTAGGAGCTCAGTTTGATTTGGAGGGCTGTAACGACTTTCCCGACAAATGTAACTAAAACTTTTTCGCGCGCTCCGCGCGCGTTCAGCCTTTTTAATGTACATACTATATAAACATGCATCGGTGGCATGCAGTGATGGCATGCCAATTGCAGTGATGGCATGCCAATTGCAGTGATGGCATGCCAATTGCAGTGATGGCATGCCAATTGCAGTGATGGCATGCC